>JAQOWZ010000010.1:25570000-25638238 GCA_035578165.1 Stenolophus ochropezus | reverse complement strand
AGGTGTCCATTTTAAGTGGTACACTATTGCTATCTCGGGAACTATAAGAGCTACGAGGTCGGTTAAATTAGCAAAAAAATTCTATTTTACAACACTATTAAAATGAGACAAACAAATTTTATTTTAAACCAGCGGTTCTCAAGATATGGAGCCCAACTTTTTTATTTTAAATGGGACATCATATATATTTTTACATATTTGGAGTCCACATGAAATTACAAATCCAACGGTATGGTTAAAGTTAATTTTTAGTTAAATAATAAAATTCCTATGTTGTTATTAATTTTGTATTCTTTTACCTGAAAATAGCAGTTGCCATGAATAAATAAAAAACAAAAAACGACAAATTCTGCGTTCTTATTACGCTAATTCTATCTCTGAATTAAAAATTCTCGGTAAAAGAACGCAAAATTTGACGTTTGTTTCTCTAAAGTGAAAAATAGAAAAGAGGTTAGTTTTCCTTTAATGTATATATACAGGTGTCCATTTTAAGTGGTACACTATTGCTATCTCGGGAACTATAAGAGCTACGAGGTCGGTTAAATTAGCAAAAAAATTCTATTTTACAACGCTATTAAAATGAGACAAACAAATTTTATTTTAAACCAGCGGTTCTCAAGATATGGAGCCTAACTTTTTTATTTGAAAAGGGACATCATATATATTTTTACATATTTGGAGTCTACATGAAATTACAAATCCAACGGTATGGTTAAAGTTAATTTTTAGTTAAATAATAAAATTCCTATGTTGTTATTAATTTTGTATTCTTTTACCTGAAAATAGCAGTTGCCATGAATAAATAAAAAAACAAAAAACGACAAATTCTGCGTTCTTATTACGCTAATTCTATCTCTGAATTAAAAATTCTCGGTAAAAGAACGCAAAATTTGACGTTTGTTTCTCTAAAATGAAAAATAAAAAAGAGGTTAGTTTTCCTTTAATATATATATATACAGGTGTCCATTTTAAGTGGTACACTATTGCTCTCTCGGGAACTCTAAGAGCTACGAGGTCGGTTAAATTAGCAAAAAAATTCTATTTTACAACACTATTAAAATGAGACAAACAAATTTTATTTTAAACCAGCGGTTCTCAAGATATGGAGCCCAACTTTTTTATTTTAAATGGGACATCATATATATTTTTACATATTTGGAGTCTACATGAAATTACAAATCCAACGGTATGGTTAAAGTTAATTTTTAGTTAAATAATAAAATTCCTATGTTGTTATTAATTTTGTATTCTTTTACCTGAAAATAGCAGTTGCCATGAATAAATAAAAAAACAAAAAACGACAAATTCTGCGTTCTTATTACGCTAATTCTATCTCTGAATTAAAAATTCTCGGTAAAAGAACGCAAAATTTGACGTTTGTTTCTCTAAAATGAAAAATAAAAAAGAGGTTAGTTTTCCTTTAATATATATATATACAGGTGTCCATTTTAAGTGGTACACTATTGCTATCTCGGGAACTATAAGAGCTACGAGGTCGGTTAAATTAGCAAAAAAATTCTATTTTACAACACTATTAAAATGAGACAAACAAATTTTATTTTAAACCAGCGGTTCTCAAGATATGGAGCCCAACTTTTTTATTTTAAATGGGACATCATATATATTTTTACATATTTGGAGTCTACATGAAATTACAAATCCAACGGTATGGTTAAAGTTAATTTTTAGTTAAATAATAAAATTCCTATGTTGTTATTAATTTTGTATTCTTTTACCTGAAAATAGCAGTTGCTATGAATAAATAAAAAACAAAAAACGACAAATTCTGCGTTCTTATTACGCTAATTCTATCTCTGAATTAAAAATTCTCGGTAAAAGAACGCAAAATTTGACGTTTGTTTCTCTAAAGTGAAAAATAAAAAAGAGGTTAGTTTTCCTTTAATATATATATACAGGTGTCCATTTTAAGTGGTACACTATTGCTATCTCGGGAACTATAAGAGCGACGAGGTCGGTTAAATTAGCAAAAAAATTCTATTTTACAACACTATTAAAATGAGACAAACAAATTTTATTTTAAACCAGCGGTTCTCAAGATATGGAGCCCAACTTTTTTATTTGAAATGGGACATCATATATATTTTTACATATTTGGAGTCTACATGAAATTACAAATCCAACGGTATGGTTATAGTTAATTTTTAGTTAAATAATAAAATTCCGATGTTGTTATTAATTTTGTATTCTTTTACCTGAAAATAGCAGTTGCCATGAATAAATAAAAAAACAAAAAACGACAAATTCTGCGTTCTTATTACGCTAATTCTATCTCTGAATTGAAAATTCTCGGTAAAAGAACGCAAAATTTGACGTTTGTTTCTCTAAAGTGAAAAATAAAAAAGAGGTTAGTTTTCCTTTAATATATATATACAGGTGTCCATTTTAAGTGGTACACTATTGCTATCTCGGGAACTATAAAAACTACGAGGTCGGTTCAATTAGCAAAAATATTCTATTTTACAACACTATTAAAACGAGACAAACAAATTTTATTTTAAACCAGCTGTTCTCAAGATATGGAGCCCAACTTTTTTATTTTAAATGAGACATCATATATATTTTTACATATTTGGAGTCTACATGAAATTACAAATCCAACGGTATGGTTAAAGTTAATTTTTAGTTAAATAATAAAATTCCTATGTTGTTATTAATTTTGTATTCTTTTACCTGAAAATAGCAGTTGCCATGAATAAATAAAAAACAAAAAACGTTAAATTCTGCGTTCTTATTACGCTAATTCTATCTCTGAATTAAAAATTCTCGGTAAAAGAACCCAAAATTTGACGTTTGTTTCTCTAAAGTGAAAAATAAAAAAGAGGTTAGTTTTCCTTTAATATATATATACAGTTGTCCATTTTAAGTGGTACACTATTGCTATCTCGGGAACTATAAGAGCTACGAGGTCGGTTAAATTAGCAAAAAAATTCTATTTTACAACACTATTAAAAAGAGACAAACAAATTTTATTTTAAACCAGCGGTTCTCAAGATATGGAGCCCAACTTTTTTATTTGAAATGGGACATCATATATATTTTTACATATTTGGAGTCTACATGAAATTACAAATCCAACGGTATGGTTATAGTTAATTTTTAGTTAAATAATAAAATTCCTATGTTGTTATTAATTTTGTATTCTTTTACCTGAAAATAGCAGTTGCCATGAATAAATAAAAAAACAAAAAACGACAAATTCTGCGTTCTTATTACGCTAATTCTATCTCTGAATTAAAAATTCTCGGTAAAAGAACGCAAAATTTGACGTTTGTTTCTCTAAAGTGAAAAATAAAAAAGAGGTTAGTTTTCCTTTAATATATATATACAGGTGTCCATTTTAAGTGGTACACTATTGCTATCTCGGGAACTATAAAAACTACGAGGTCGGTTCAATTAGCAAAAAAATTCTATTTTACAACACTATTAAAACGAGACAAACAAATTTTATTTTAAACCAGCGGTTCTCAAGATATGGAGCCCAACTTTTTTATTTTAAATGGGACATCATATATATTTTTACATATTTGGAGTCTACATGAAATTACAAATCCAACGGTATGGTTAAAGTTAATTTTTAGTTAAATAATAAAATTCCTATGTTGTTATTAATTTTGTATTCTTTTACCTGAAAATAGCAGTTGCCATGAATAAATAAAAAACAAAAAACGACAAATTCTGCGTTCTTATTATGCTAATTCTATCTCTGAATTAAAAATTCTCGGTAAAAGAACGCAAAATTTGACGTTTGTTTCTCTAAAGTGAAAAATAAAAAAGAGGTTAGTTTTCCTTTAATATATATATACAGTTGTCCATTTTAAGTGGTACACTATTGCTATCTCGGGAACTATAAGAGCTACGAGGTCGGTTAAATTAGCAAAAAAATTCTATTTTACAACACTATTAAAATGAGACAAACAAATTTTATTTTAAACCAGCGGTTCTCAAGATATGGAGCCCAACTTTTTTATTTTAAATGGGACATCATATATATTTTTACATATTTGGAGTCTACATCAAATTATAAATCCAACGGTATGGTTAAAGTTAATTTTTAGTTATATAATAAAATTCCTATGTTGTTATTAATTTTGTATTCTTTTACCTGAAAATAGCAGTTGCCATGAATAAATAAAAAAACAAAAAACGACAAATTCTGCGTTCTTATTACGCTAATTCTATCTCTGAATTAAAAATTCTCGGTAAAAGAACGCAAAATTTGACGTTTGTTTCTCTAAAGTGAAAAATAAAAAAGGGGTTAGTTTTCCTTTAATATATATATACAGGTGTCTATTTTAAGTGGTACACTATTGCTATCTCGGGAACTATAAGAGCTACGAGGTCGGTTAAATTAGCAAAAAAATTCTATTTTACAACACTATTAAAATGAGACAAACAAATTTTATTTTAAACCAGCGGTTCTCAAGATATAGAGCCCAACTTTTTTATTTTAAATGGGACATCATATATATTTTTACATATTTGGAGTCTACATGAAATTACAAATTCAACGGTATGGTTAAAGTTTATTTTTAGTTACATAATAAAATTCTTATGTTATTATTAATTTTGTATTCTTTTACCTGAAAATAGCAGTTGCCATGAATAAATAAAAAAACAAAAAACGACAAATTCTGCGTTCTTATTACGCTAATTCTATCTCTGAATTAAAAATTCTCGGTAAAAGAACGCAAAATTTGACGTTTGTTTCTCTAAAGTGAAAAATAAAAAAGAGGTTAGTTTTCCTTTAATATATATATACAGGTGTCCATTTTAAGTGGTACACTATTGCTATCTCGGGAACTATAAGAGCTACGAGGTCGGTTAAATTAGCAAAAAAATTCTATTTTACAACACTATTAAAATGAGACAAACAAATTTTATTTTAAACAAGCGGTTCTCAAGATATAGAGCCCAACTTTTTTATTTTAAATGAGACATCATATATATTTTTACACATTTGGAGTCTACATGATATTACAAATCCAACGGTATGGTTAAAGTTAATTTTTAGTTAAATAATAAAATTCCTATGTTGTTATTAATTTTGTATTCTTTTACCTGAAAATAGCAGTTGCCATGAATAAATAAAAAAACAAAAAACGACAAATTCTGCGTTCTTATTACGCTAATTCTATGTCTGAATTAAAAATTCTCGGTAAAAGAACGCAAAATTTGACGTTTGTTTCTCTAAAGTGAAAAATAAAAAAGAGGTTAGTTTTCCTTTAATATATATATATATATATATATATATATATATATATATATATATATATATATATATATATATATATATATATATATATATACAGGTGTCCATTTTAAGTGGTACACTATTGCTATCTCGGGAACTATAAGAGCTACGAGGTCGGTTAAATTAGCAAAAAAATTCTATTTTACAACACTATTAAAAAGAGACAAACAAATTTTATTTTAAACCAGCGGTTCTCAAGATATAGAGCCCAACTTTTTTATTTTAAATAGGACATCATATATATTTTTACATATTTGGAGTCTACATGAAATTACAAATCCAACGGTATGGTTCAAGTTAATTTTTAGTTAAATAATAAAATTCCTATGTTGTTATTAATTTTGTATTATTTTACCTGAAAATAGCAGTTGCCATGAATAAATGAAAAAAAAAACGACAAATTCTGCTTTCTTATTACGCTAATTCTATG
Organism: Stenolophus ochropezus; assembly: GCA_035578165.1. NCBI lineage: Eukaryota > Metazoa > Arthropoda > Insecta > Coleoptera > Carabidae > Stenolophus > Stenolophus ochropezus. Next base: position 25,632,536 of record JAQOWZ010000010.1, on the reverse strand, counting down.
TCTGAATTAAAAATTCTCGGTAAAAGAACGCAAAATTTGACGTTTGTTTCTCTAAAGTGAAAAATAAAAAAGAGGTTAGTTTTCCTTTAATATATATATATACAGGTGTCCATTTTAAGTGGTACACTATTGCTATCTCGGGAACTATAAGAGCTACGAGGTCGGTTAAATTAGCAAAAAAATTCTATTTTACAACACTATTAAAATGAGACAAACAAATTTTATTTTAAACCAGCGGTTCTCAAGATATGGAGCCCAACTTTTTTATTTTAAATGGGACATCATATATATTTTTACATATTTGGAGTCTACATGAAATTACAAATCCAACGGTATGGTTAAAGTTAATATTTAGTTAAATAATAAAATTCCTATGTTGTTATTAAATTTGTATTCTTTTACCTGAAAATAGCAGTTGCCATGAATAAATAAAAAAACAAAAAACGACAAATTCTGCGTTCTTATTACGCTAATTCTATCTCTGAATTAAAAATTCTCGGTAAAAGAACGCAAAATTTGACGTTTGTTTCTCTAAAGTGAAAAATAAAAAAGGGGTTAGTTTTCCTTTAATATATATATACAGGTGTCTATTTTAAGTGGTACACTATTGCTATCTCGGGAACTATAAGAGCTACGAGGTCGGTTAAATTAGCAAAAAAATTCTATTTTACAACACTATTAAAATGAGACAAACAAATTTTATTTTAAACCAGCGGTTCTCAAGATATAGAGCCCAACTTTTTTATTTTAAATGGGACATCATATATATTTTTACATATTTGGAGTCTACATGAAATTACAAATTCAACGGTATGGTTAAAGTTAATTTTTAGTTACATAATAAAATTCTTATGTTATTATTAATTTTGTATTCTTTTACCTGAAAATAGCAGTTGCCATGAATAAATAAAAAAACAAAAAACTACAAATTCTGCGTTCTTATTACGCTAATTCTATCTCTGAATTAAAAATTCTCGGTAAAAGAACGCAAAATTTGACGTTTGTTTCTCTAAAGTGAAAAATAAAAAAGAGGTTAGTTTTCCTTTAATATATATATACAGGTGTCCATTTTAAGTGGTACACTATTGCTATCTCGGGAACTATAAGAGCTACAAGGTCGGTTAAATTAGCAAAAAAATTCTATTTTACAACACTATTAAAATGAGATAAACAAATTTTATTTTAAACCAGCGGTTCTCAAGTTATAGAGCCCAACTTTTTTATTTTAAATGAGACATCATATATATTTTTACATATTTGGAGTCTACATGAAATTACAAATCCAACGGTATGGTTAAAGTTAATTTTTAGTTAAATAATAAAATTCCTATGTTGTTATTAATTTTGTATTCTTTTACCTGAAAATAGCAGTTGCCATAAATAAATAAAAAAACAAAAAACGACAAATTCTGCGTTCTTATTACGCTAATTCTATCTCTGAATTAAAAATTCTCGGTAAAAGAACGCAAAATTTGACGTTTGTTTCTCTAAAGTGAAAAATAAAAAAGAGGTTAGTTTTCCTTAAATATATATATACAGGTGTCCATTTAAAGTGGTACACTATTGCTATCTCGGGAACTATAAGAGCTACGAGGTCTGTTAAATTAGCAAAAAAATTCTATTTTACAACACTATTAAAAAGAGACAAACAAATTTTATTTTAAACCAGCGGTTCTCAAGATATAGAGCCCAACTTTTTTATTTTAAATGGGACATCATATATATTTTTACATATTTGGAGTCTACATGAAATTACAAATCCAACGGTATGGTTCAAGTTAATTTTTAGTTAAATAATAAAATTCCTATGTTGTTATTAATTTTGTATTATTTTACCTGAAAATAGCAGTTGCCATGAATAAATAAAAAAACAAATAACGACAAATTCTGCGTTCTTATTACGCTAATTCTATCTCTGAATTAAAAATTCCCGGTAAAAGAACGCAAAATTTGACGTTTGTTTCTCTAAAGTGAAAAATAAAAAAGAGGTTAGTTTTCCTTTAATATATATATATATATATATATATATATATATATATATATATATATATATATATATATATATATATATATATATATATATATATATACAGGTGTCCATTTTAAGTGGTACACTATTGCTATCTCGGGAACTATAAGAGCTACGAGGTCGGTTAAATTAGCAAAAAAATTCTATTTTACAACACTAATAAAATGAGACAAACAAATTTTATTTTACACCAGCGGTTCTCAAGATATAGAGCCCAACTTTTTTATTTTAAATGGGACATCATATATATTTTTACATATTTGGAGTCTACATGAAATTACAAATCCAACGGTATGGTTCAAGTTAATTTTTAGTTAAATAATAAAATTCCTATGTTGTTAATAATTTTGTATTCTTTTACCTGAAAATAGCAGTTGCCATGAATAAATAAAAAAACAAAAAACGACAAATCCTGCGTTCTTATTACGCTAATTCTATCTCTGAATTAAAAATTCTCGGTAAAAGAACGCAAAATTTGACGTTTGTTTCTCTAAAGTGAAAAATAAAAAAGAGGTTAGTTTTCCTTTAATATATATATATATATATATATATATATATATATATATATATATATATATATATATATATATATATATATACAGGTGTCCATTTTAAGTGGTACACTATTGCTATCTCGGGAACTATAAGAGCTACGAGGTCGGTTAAATTAGCAAAAAAATTCTATTTTACAACACTATTAAAATGAGACAAACAAATTTTATTTTAAACCAGCGGTTCTCAAGATATGGAGCCCAACTTTTTTATTTTAAAGGGGACATCATATATATATTTTTACATATTTGGAGTCTACATGAAAATGCAAATCCAACGGTATGGTTATAGTTATTTTTTAGTTAAATAATAAAATTCCTATGTTGTTATTAATTTTGTATTCTTTTACCTGAAAATAGCAGTTGCCATGAATAAATAAAAAAAACAAAAAACGACAAATTCTGCGTTCTTATTACGCTAATTCTATCTCTGAATTAAAAATTCTCGGTAAAAGAACGAAAAATTTGACGTTTGTTTCTCTAAAGTGAAAAATAAAAAAGAGGTTAGTTTTCCTTTAATATATATATACAGCTGTCCATTTTAAGTGGTACACTATTGCTATCTCGGGAACTATAAGAGCTACGAGGTCGGTTAGATTATCAAAAAAATTCTATTTTACAACACTATTAAAATGAGATAAACAAATTTTATTTTCAACTAGCGGTTCTCAAGATATGGAGCCCAACTTTTTTATTTTAAATGGGACATCATATATATTTTTACATATTTGGAGTCTACATAAAAATACAAATCCAACGGTATGGTTAAAGCTAATTTTTAGTTAAATAATAAAATTCCTATGTTGTTATTAATTTTGTATTCTTTTACCTGAAAATAGCAGTTGCCATGAATAAATAAAAAAACAAAAAACGACAAATTCTGCGTTCTTATTACGCTAATTCTATCTCTGAATTAAAAATTCTCGGTAAAAGAACGCAAAATTTGACGTTTGTTTCTCTAAAGTGAAAAATAAAATGAGGTTAGTTTTCCTTTAATATATATATATATATATATATATATATATATATATATATATATATATATATATATATATATATATATACAGGTGTCCATTTTAAGTGGTACACTATTGCTATCTCGGAACTATAAGAGCTACGAGGTCGGTTAAATTAGCAAAAAAATTCTAATTTACAACACTATTAAAATGAGACAAACAAATTTTATTTTAAACCAGCGGTTCTCAAGATATGGAGCCCAACTTTTTTATTTTAAATGGGACATCATATATATTTGTACATATTTGGAGTCTACATGAAATTACAAATCCAACGGTATGGTTAAAGTTAATTTTTAGTTAAATAATAAAATTCCTATGTTGTTATTAATTTTGTATTCTTTTACCTGAAAATAGCAGTTGCCATGAATAAATAAAAAAACAAAAAACGACAAATTCTGCGTTCTTATTACGCTAATTCTATCTCTGAATTAAAAATTCTCGGTAAAAGAACGCAAAATTTGACGTTTGTTTCTCTAAAGTGAAAAATAAAAAAGAGGTTAGTTTTCCTTTAATATATATATACAGGTGTCCATTTTAAGTGGTACACTATTGCTATCTCGGGAACTATAAGAGCTACGAGGTCGACTAAATTAGCAAAAAAATTCTATTTTACAACACTATTAAAATGAGACAAACAAATTTTATTTTAAACCAGCAGTTCTCAAGATATGGAGCCCAACTTTTTTATTTTAAATGGGACATCATACATATTTTTACATATTTGGAGTCTACATGAAATTACAAATCCAACGGTATGGTTAAAGTTAATTTTTAGTTAAATAATAAAATTCCTATGTTGTTATTAATTTTGTATTCTTTTACCTGAAAATAGCAGTTGCCATGAATAAATAAAAAAACAAAAAACGACAAATTCTGCGTTCTTATTACGCTAATTCTATCTCTGAATTAAAAATTCTCGGTAAAAGAACGCAAAATTTGACGTTTGTTTCTCTAAAGTGAAAAATAAAAAAGAGGTTAGTTTTCCTTTAATATATATATACAGGTGTCCATTTTAAGTGGTACACTATTGCTATCTCGGGAACTATAAGAGCTACGAGGTCAGTTAAAGTAGCAAAAAAATTCTATTTTACAACACTATTAAAATGAGACAAACAAATTTTATTTTAAACCAGCGGTTCTCAAGATATGGAGCCCAACTTTTTTATTTTAAATGGGACATCATATATTTTTACATATTTGGAGTCTACATGAAATTACAAATCCAACGGTATGGTTAAAGTTAATTTTTAGTTAAATAATAAAATTCCTATGTTGTTATTAATTTTGTATTCTTTTACCTGAAAATAGCAGTTGCCATGAATAAATAAAAAAACAAAAAACGACAAATTCTGCGTTCTTATTACGCTAATTCTATCTCTGAATTAAAAATTCTTGGTAAAAGAACGCAAAATTTGACGTTTGTTTCTCTAAAGTGAAAAATAAAAAAGAGGTTAGTTTTCCTTTAATATATATATACAGGTGTCCATTTTAAGTGGTACACTATTGCTATCTCGGGAACTATAAGAGCTACGAGGTCGGTTAAATTAGCAAAAAAAATCTATTTTACAACACTATTAAAATGAGACAAACAAATTTTATTTTAAACCAGCGGTTCTCAAGATATGGAGCCCAACTTTTTTATTTTAAATAGGACATCATATATTTTTACATATTTGGAGTCTACATGAAATTACAAATCCAACGGTATGGTTAAAGTTAATTTTTAGTTAAATAATAAAATTCCTATGTTGTTATTAATTTTGTATTCTTTTACCTGAAAATAGCAGTTGCCATGAATAAATAAAAAAACAAAAAACGACAAATTCTGCGTTCTTATTACGCTAATTCTATCTCTGAATTAAAAATTCTCGGTAAAAGAACGCAAAATTTGACGTTTGTTTCTCTAAAGTGAAAAATAAAAAAGAGGTGTAGTTTTCCTTTAATATATATATACAGGTGTCCATTTTAAGTGGTACACTATTGCTATCTCGGGAACTATAAGAGCTACGAGGTCGGTTTAATTAGCAAAAAAAATCTATTTTACAACACTATTAAAAGGAGACAAACAAATTTTATTTTAAACCAGCGGTTCTCAAGATATGGAGCCCAACTTTTTTATTTTAAATGGGACATCATATATATTTTTACATATTTGGAGTCTACATGAAATTACAAATCCAACGGTATGGTTAAAGTTAATTTTTAGTTAAATAATAAAATTCCTATGTTGTTATTAATTTTGTATTCTTTTACCTGAAAATAGCAGTTGCCATGAATAAATAAAAAAACAAAAAACGACAAATTCTGCGTTCTTATTACGCTAATTCTATCTCTGAATTAAAAATTCTCGGTAAAAGAACGCAAAATTTGACGTTTGTTTCTCTAAAATGAAAAATAAAAAAGAGGTTAGTTTTCCTTTAATATATATATATATATATATATATATATATATATATATATATATATATATATATACAGGTGTCCATTTTAAGTGGTACACTATTGCTATCTCGGGAACTATAAGAGCTACGAGGTCGGTTAGATTAGCAAAAAAATTCTATTTTACAACACTATTAAAATGAGACAAACAAATTTTATTTTAAACCAGCGGTTCTCAAGATATGGAGCCCAACTTTTTTATTTGAAATGGGACATCATATATATTTTTACATATTTGGAGTCTACATGAAATTACAAATCCAACGGTATGGTTAAAGTTAATTTTTAGTTAAATAATAAAATTCCTATGTTGTTATTAATTTTGTATTCTTTTACCTGAAAATAGCAGTTGCCATGAATAAATAAAAAAACAAAAAACGACAAATTCTGCGTTCTTATTACGCTAATTCTATCTCTGAATTAAAAATTCTCGGTAAAAGAACGCAAAATTTGACGTTTGTTTCTCTAAAATGAAAAATAAAAAAGAGGTTAGTTTTCCTTTAATATATATATATACAGGTGTCCATTTTAAGTGGTACACTATTGCTATCTCGGGAACTATAAGAGCTACGAGGTCGGTTAAATTAGCAAAAAAATTCTATTTTACAACACTATTAAAATGAGACAAACAAATTTTATTATAAACCAGCGGTTCTCAAGATATGGAGCCCAACTTTTTTATTTTAAATGGGACATCATATATATTTTTACATATTTGGAGTCTACATGAAATTACAAATCCAACAGTATGGTTAAAGTTAATTTTTAGTTAAATAATAAAATTCCTATGTTGTTATTAATTTTGTATTCTTTTACCTGAAAATAGCAGTTGCTATGAATAAATAAAAAACAAAAAACGACAAAATCTGCGTTCTTATTACGCTAATTCTATCTCTGAATTAAAAATTCTCGGTAAAAGAACGCAAAATTTGACGTTTGTTTCTCTAAAGTGAAAAATAAAAAAGAGGTTAGTTTTCCTTTAATATATATATACAGGTGTCCATTTTAAGTGGTACACTATTGCTATCTCGGGAACTATAAGAGCTACGAGGTCGGTTAAATTAGCAAAAAAATTCTATTTTACAACACTATTAAAATGAGACAAACAAATTTTATTTTAAACCAGCGGATCTCAAGATATGGAGCCCAACTTTTTTATTTGAAATGGGACATCATATATATTTTTACATATTTGGAGTCTACATGAAATTACAAATCCAACGGTAGGGTTAAAGTTAATTTTTAGTTAAATAATAAAATTCCTATGTTGTTATTAATTTTGTATTCTTTTACCTGAAAATAGCAGTTGCCATGAATAAATAAAAAAACAAAAAACGACAAATTCTGCGTTCTTATTACGCTAATTCTATCTCTGAATTAAAAATTCTCGGTAAAAGAACGCAAAATTTGACGTTTGTTTCTCTAAAGTGAAAAATAAAAAAGAGGTTAGTTTTCCTTTCATATATATATACAGGTGTCCATTTTAAGTGGTACACTATTGCTATCTCGGGAACTATAAGAGCTACGAGGTCGGTTAAATTAGCAAAATAATTCTATTTTACAACACTATTAAAATGAGACAAACAAATTTTATTTTAAACCAGCGGTTCTCAAGATATGGAGCCCAACTTTTTTATTTGAAATGGGACATCATATATATTTTTACATATTTGGAGTCTACATGAAATTACAAATTCAACGGTATGGTTAAAGTTAATTTTTAGTTAAATAATAAAATTCCTATGTTGTTATTAATTTTGTATTCTTTTACCTGAAAATAGCAGTTGCCATGAATAAATAAAAAAACAAAAAACGACAAATTCTGCGTTCTTATTACGCTAATTCTATCTCTGAATTAAAAATTCTCGGTAAAAGAACGCAAAATTTGACGTTTGTTTCTCTAAAGTGAAAAATAAAAAAGAGGTTAGTTTTCCTTTAATATATATATACAGGTGTCCATTTTAAGTGGTACACTATTGCTATCTCGGGAACTATAAGAGCTACGAGGTCAGTTAAAGTAGCAAAAAAATTCTATTTTACAACACTATTAAAATGAGACAAACAAATTTTATTTTAAACCAGCGGTTCTCAAGATATGGAGCCCAACTTTTTTATTTTAAATGGGACATCATATATTTTTACATATTTGGAGTCTACATGAAATTACAAATCCAACGGTATGGTTAAAGTTAATTTTTAGTTAAATAATAAAATTCCTATGTTGTTATTAATTTTGTATTCTTTTACCTGAAAATAGCAGTTGCCATGAATAAATAAAAAAACAAAAAACGACAAATTCTGCGTTCTTATTACGCTAATTCTATCTCTGAATTAAAAATTCTTGGTAAAAGAACGCAAAATTTGACGTTTGTTTCTCTAAAGTGAAAAATAAAAAAGAGGTTAGTTTTCCTTTAATATATATATACAGGTGTCCATTTTAAGTGGTACACTATTGCTATCTCGGGAACTATAAGAGCTACGAGGTCGGTTAAATTAGCAAAAAAATTCTATTTTACAACACTATTAAAATGAGACAAACAAATTTTATTTTAAACCAGCGGTTCTCAAGATATGGAGCCCAACTTTTTTATTTTAAATAGGACATCATATATTTTTACATATTTGGAGTCTACATGAAATTACAAATCCAACGGTATGGTTATAGTTAATTTTTAGTTAAATAATAAAATTCCTATGTTGTTATTAATTTTGTATTCTTTTACCTGAAAATAGCAGTTGCCATGAATAAATAAAAAAACAAAAAACGACAAATTCTGCGTTCTTATTACGCTAATTCTATCTCTGAATTAAAAATTCTCGGTAAAAGAACGCAAAATTTGACGTTTGTTTCTCTAAAGTGAAAAATAAAAAAGAGGTGTAGTTTTCCTTTAATATATATATACAGGTGTCCATTTTAAGTGGTACACTATTGCTATCTCGGGAACTATAAGAGCTACGAGGTCGGTTTAATTAGCAAAAAAAATCTATTTTACAACACTATTAAAAGGAGACAAACAAATTTTATTTTAAACCAGCGGTTCTCAAGATATGGAGCCCAACTTTTTTATTTTAAATGGGACATCATATATATTTTTACATATTTAGAGTCTACATGAAATTACAAATCCAACGGTATGGTTAAAGTTAATTTTTAGTTAAATAATAAAATTCCTATGTTGTTATTAATTTTGTATTCTTTTACCTGAAAATAGCAGTTGCCATGAATAAATAAAAAAACAAAAAACGACAAATTCTGCGTTCTTATTACGCTAATTCTATCTCTGAATTAAAAATTCTCGGTAAAAGAACGCAAAATTTGACGTTTGTTTCTCTAAAATGAAAAATAAAAAAGAGGTTAGTTTTCCTTTAATATATATATATATATATATATATATACAGGTGTCCATTTTAAGTGGTACACTATTGCTATCTCGGGAACTATAAGAGCTACGAGGTCGGTTAGATTAGCAAAAAAATTCTATTTTACAACACTATTAAAATGAGACAAACAAATTTTATTTTAAACCAGCGGTTCTCAAGATATGGAGCCCAACTTTTTTATTTGAAATGGGACATCATATATATTTTTACATATTTGGAGTCTACATGAAATTACAAATCCAACGGTATGGTTAAAGTTAATTTTTAGTTAAATAATAAAATTCCTATGTTGTTATTAATTTTGTATTCTTTTACCTGAAAATAGCAGTTGCCATGAATAAATAAAAAAACAAAAAACGACAAATTCTGCGTTCTTATTACGCTAATTCTATCTCTGAATTAAAAATTCTCGGTAAAAGAACGCAAAATTTGACGTTTGTTTCTCTAAAATGAAAAATAAAAAAGAGGTTAGTTTTCCTTTAATATATATATATACAGGTGTCCATTTTAAGTGGTACACTATTGCTATCTCGGGAACTATAAGAGCTACGAGGTCGGTTAAATAAGCAAAAAAATTCTATTTTACAACACTATTAAAATGAGACAAACAAATTTTATTATAAACCAGCGGTTCTCAAGATATGGAGCCCAACTTTTTTATTTTAAATGGGACATCATATATATTTTTACATATTTGGAGTCTACATGAAATTACAAATCCAACAGTATGGTTAAAGTTAATTTTTAGTTAAATAATAAAATTCCTATGTTGTTATTAATTTTGTATTCTTTTACCTGAAAATAGCAGTTGCTATGAATAAATAAAAAACAAAAAACGACAAAATCTGCGTTCTTATTACGCTAATTCTATCTCTGAATTAAAAATTCTCGGTAAAAGAACGCAAAATTTGACGTTTGTTTCTCTAAAGTGAAAAATAAAAAAGAGGTTAGTTTTCCTTTAATATATATATACAGGTGTCCATTTTAAGTGGTACACTATTGCTATCTCGGGAACTATAAGAGCTACGAGGTCGGTTAAATTAGCAAAAAAATTCTATTTTACAACACTATTAAAATGAGACAAACAAATTTTATTTTAAACCAGCGGTTCTCAAGATATGGAGCCCAACTTTTTTATTTGAAATGGGACATCATATATATTTTTACATATTTGGAGTCTACATGAAATTACAAATCCAACGGTAGGGTTAAAGTTAATTTTTAGTTAAATAATAAAATTCCTATGTTGTTATTAATTTTGTATTCTTTTACCTGAAAATAGCAGTTGCCATGAATAAATAAAAAAACAAAAAACGACAAATTCTGCGTTCTTATTACGCTAATTCTATCTCTGAATTAAAAATTCTCGGTAAAAGAACGCAAAATTTGACGTTTGTTTCTCTAAAGTGAAAAATAAAAAAGAGGTTAGTTTTCCTTTAATATATATATACAGGTGTCCATTTTAAGTGGTACACTATTGCTATCTCGGGAACTATAAGAGCTACGAGGTCGGTTAAATTAGCAAAATAATTCTATTTTACAACACTATTAAAATGAGACAAACAAATTTTATTTTAAACCAGCGGTTCTCAAGATATGGAGCCCAACTTTTTTATTTGAAATGGGACATCATATATATTTTTACATATTTGGAGTCTACATGAAATTACAAATTCAACGGTATGGTTAAAGTTAATTTTTAGTTAAATAATAAAATTCCTATGTTGTTATTAATTTTGTATTCTTTTACCTGAAAATAGCAGTTGCCATGAATAAATAAAAAAACAAAAAACGACAAATTCTGCGTTCTTATTACGCTAATTCTATCTCTGAATTAAAAATTCTCGGTAAAAGAACGCAAAATTTGACGTTTGTTTCTCTAAAGTGAAAAATAAAAAAGAGGTTAGTTTTCCTTTAATATATATATACAGGTGTCCATTTTAGGGGTACACTATTGCTATCTCGGGAACTAAAAGAGCTACGAGGTCGGTTAAATTAGCAAAAAAATTCTATTTTACAACACTATTAAAATGAGACAAACAAATTTTATTTTAAATTAGCGGTTCTCAAGATATGGAGCCCAACTTTTTTATTTTAAATAGGACATCATATATATTTTTACATATTTGGAGTCTACATGAAATTACAAATCCAACGGTATGGTTAAAGTTAATTTTTAGTTAAATAATAAAATTCCTATGTTGTTATTAATTTTGTATTCTTTTACCTGAAAATAGCAGTTGCCATGAATAAATAAAAAACAAAAAACGACAAATTCTGCGTTCTTATTACGCTAATTCTATCTCTGAATTAAAAATTCTCGGTAAAAGAACGCAAAATTTGACGTTTGTTTCTCTAAAGTGAAAAATAAAAAGAGGTTAGTTTTCCTTTAATATATATATACAGGTGTCCATTTTAAGTGGTACACTATTGCTATCTCGGGAACTATAAGAGCTACGAGGTCGGTTAAATTAGCAAAAAAATTCTATTTTACAACACTATTAAAATGAGACAAACAAATTTTATTTTAAACCAGCGGTTCTCAAGATATGGAGCCCAACTTTTTTATTTTAAATGGGACATCATATATATTTTTACATATTTGGAGTCCACATGAAATTACAAATCCAACGGTATGGTTAAAGTTAATTTTTAGTTAAATAATAAAATTCCTATGTTGTTATTAATTTTGTATTCTTTTACCTGAAAATAGCAGTTGCCATGAATAAATAAAAAAACAAAAAACGACAAATTCTGCGTTCTTATTACGCTAATTCTATCTCTGAATTAAAAATTCTCGGTAAAAGAACGCAAAATTTGTCGTTTGTTTCTCTAAAGTGAAAAATAAAAAAGAGGTTAGTTTTCCTTTAATATATATATACAGGTGTCCATTTTAGTGGTACACTATTGCTATCTCGGGAACTAAAAGAGCTACGAGGTCGGTTAAATTAGCAAAAAAATTCTATTTTACAACACTATTAAAATGAGATAAACAAATTTTATTTTAAACCAGCGGTTCTCAAGATATGGAGCCCAACTTTTTTATTTTAAATAGGACATCATATATATTTTTACATATTTGGAGTCTACATGAAATTACAAATCCAACGGTATGGTTAAAGTTAATTTTTAGTTAAATAATAAAATTCCTATGTTGTTATTAATTTTGTATTCTTTTACCTGAAAATAGCAGTTGCCATGAATAAATAAAAAACAAAAAACGACAAATTCTGCGTTCTTATTACGCTAATTCTATCTCTGAATTAAAAATTCTCGGTAAAAGAACGCAAAATTTGACGTTTGTTTCTCTAAAGTGAAAAATAAAAAGAGGTTAGTTTTCCTTTAATATATATATACAGGTGTCCATTTTAAGTGGTACACTATTGCTATCTCGGGAACTATAAGAGCTACGAGGTCGGTTAAATTAGCAAAAAAATTCTATTTTACAACACTATTAAAATGAGACAAACAAATTTTATTTTAAACCAGCGGTTCTCAAGATATGGAGCCCAACTTTTTTATTTTAAATGGGACATCATATATATTTTTACATATTTGGAGTCCACATGAAATTACAAATCCAACGGTATGGTTAAAGTTAATTTTTAGTTAAATAATAAAATTCCTATGTTGTTATTAATTTTGTATTCTTTTACCTGAAAATAGCAGTTGCCATGAATAAATAAAAAACAAAAAACGACAAATTCTGCGTTCTTATTACGCTAATTCTATCTCTGAATTAAAAATTCTCGGTAAAAGAACGCAAAATTTGACGTTTGTTTCTCTAAAGTGAAAAATAAAAAAGAGGTTAGTTTTCCTTTAATATATATATACAGGTGTCCATTTTAAGTGGTACACTATTGCTATCTCGGGAACTATAAGAGCTACGAGGTCGGTTAAATTAGCAAAATAATTCTATTTTACAACACTATTAAAATGAGACAAACAAATTTTATTTTAAACCAGCGGTTCTCAAGATATGGAGCCCAACTTTTTTATTTGAAATGGGACATCATATATATTTTTACATATTTGGAGTCTACATGAAATTACAAATTCAACGGTATGGTTAAAGTTAATTTTTAGTTAAATAATAAAATTCCTATGTTGTTATTAATTTTGTATTCTTTTACCTGAAAATAGCAGTTGCCATGAATAAATAAAAAAACAAAAAACGACAAATTCTGCGTTCTTATTACGCTAATTCTATCTCTGAATTAAAAATTCTCGGTAAAAGAACGCAAAATTTGACGTTTGTTTCTCTAAAGTGAAAAATAAAAAAGAGGTTAGTTTTCCTTTAATATATATATACAGGTGTCCATTTTAGTGGTACACTATTGCTATCTCGGGAACTAAAAGAGCTACGAGGTCGGTTAAATTAGCAAAAAAATTCTATTTTACAACACTATTAAAATGAGACAAACAAATTTTATTTTAAATTAGCGGTTCTCAAGATATGGAGCCCAACTTTTTTATTTTAAATAGGACATCATATATATTTTTACATATTTGGAGTCTACATGAAATTACAAATCCAACGGTATGGTTAAAGTTAATTTTTAGTTAAATAATAAAATTCCTATGTTGTTATTAATTTTGTATTCTTTTACCTGAAAATAGCAGTTGCCATGAATAAATAAAAAAAAAAACGACAAATTCTGCGTTCTTATTACGCTAATTCTATCTCTGAATTAAAAATTCTCGGTAAAAGAATGCAAAATTTGACGTTTGTTTCTCTAAAGTGAAAAATAAAAAGAGGTTAGTTTTCCTTTAATATATATATACAGGTGTCCCTTTTAAGTGGTACACTATTGCTATCTCGGGAACTATAAGAGCTACGAGGTCGGTTAAATTAGCAAAAAAATTCTATTTTACAACACTATTAAAATGAGACAAACAAATTTTATTTTAAACCAGCGGTTCTCAAGATATGGAGCCCAACTTTTTTATTTTAAATGGGACATCATATATATTTTTACATATTTGGAGTCCACATGAAATTACAAATCCAACGGTATGGTTAAAGTTAATTTTTAGTTAAATAATAAAATTCCTATGTTGTTATTAATTTTGTATTCTTTTACCTGAAAATAGCAGTTGCCATGAATAAATAAAAAAACAAAAAACGACAAATTCTGCGTTCTTATTACGCTAATTCTATCTCTGAATTAAAAATTCTCGGTAAAAGAACGCAAAATTTGTCGTTTGTTTCTCTAAAGTGAAAAATAAAAAACAGGTTAGTTTTCCTTTAATATATATATACAGGTGTCCATTTTAGTGGTACACTATTGCTATCTCGGGAACTAAAAGAGCTACGAGGTCGGTTAAATTAGCAAAAAAATTCTATTTTACAACACTATTAAAATGAGACAAACAAATTTTATTTTAAACCAGCGGTTCTCAAGATATGGAGCCCAACTTTTTTATTTTAAATAGGACATCATATATATTTTTACATATTTGGAGTCTACATGAAATTACAAATCCAACGATATGGTTAAAGTTAATTTTTAGTTAAATAATAAAATTCCTATGTTGTTATTAATTTTGTATTCTTTTACCTGAAAATAGCAGTTGCCATGAATAAATAAAAAACAAAAAACGACAAATTCTGCGTTCTTATTACGCTAATTCTATCTCTGAATTAAAAATTCTCGGTAAAAGAACGCAAAATTTGACGTTTGTTTCTCTAAAGTGAAAAATAAAAAGAGGTTAGTTTTCCTTTAATATATATATACAGGTGTCCATTTTAAGTGGTACACTATTGCTATCTCGGGAACTATAAGAGCTACGAGGTCGGTTAAATTAGCAAAAAAATTCTATTTTACAACACTATTAAAATGAGACAAACAAATTTTATTTTAAACCAGCGGTTCTCAAGATATGGAGCCCAACTTTTTTATTTTAAATGGGACATCATATATATTTTTACATATTTGGAGTCCACATGAAATTACAAATCCAACGGTATGGTTAAAGTTAATTTTTAGTTAAATAATAAAATTCCTATGTTGTTATTAATTTTGTATTCTTTTACCTGAAAATAGCAGTTGCCATGAATAAATAAAAAACAAAAAACGACAAATTCTGCGTTCTTATTACGCTAATTCTATCTCTGAATTAAAAATTCTCGGTAAAAGAACGCAAAATTTGACGTTTGTTTCTCTAAAGTGAAAAATAGAAAAGAGGTTAGTTTTCCTTTAATGTATATATACAGGTGTCCATTTTAAGTGGTACACTATTGCTATCTCGGGAACTATAAGAGCTACGAGGTCGGTTAAATTAGCAAAAAAATTCTATTTTACAACGCTATTAAAATGAGACAAACAAATTTTATTTTAAACCAGCGGTTCTCAAGATATGGAGCCTAACTTTTTTATTTGAAATGGGACATCATATATATTTTTACATATTTGGAGTCTACATGAAATTACAAATCCAACGGTATGGTTAAAGTTAATTTTTAGTTAAATAATAAAATTCCTATGTTGTTATTAATTTTGTATTCTTTTACCTGAAAATAGCAGTTGCCATGAATAAATAAAAAAACAAAAAACGACAAATTCTGCGTTCTTATTACGCTAATTCTATCTCTGAATTAAAAATTCTCGGTAAAAGAACGCAAAATTTGACGTTTGTTTCTCTAAAATGAAAAATAAAAAAGAGGTTAGTTTTCCTTTAATATATATATATATATACAGGTGTCCATTTTAAGTGGTACACTATTGCTCTCTCGGGAACTCTAAGAGCTACGAGGTCGGTTAAATTAGCAAAAAAATTCTATTTTACAACACTATTAAAATGAGACAAACAAATTTTATTTTAAACCAGCGGTTCTCAAGATATGGAGCCCAACTTTTTTATTTTAAATGGGACATCATATATATTTTTACATATTTGGAGTCTACATGAAATTACAAATCCAACGGTATGGTTAAAGTTAATTTTTAGTTAAATAATAAAATTCCTATGTTGTTATTAATTTTGTATTCTTTTACCTGAAAATAGCAGTTGCTATGAATAAATAAAAAACAAAAAACGACAAATTCTGCGTTCTTATTACGCTAATTCTATCTCTGAATTAAAAATTCTCGGTAAAAGAACGCAAAATTTGACGTTTGTTTCTCTAAAGTGAAAAATAAAAAAGAGGTTAGTTTTCCTTTAATATATATATACAGGTGTCCATTTTAAGTGGTACACTATTGCTATCTCGGGAACTATAAGAGCGACGAGGTCGGTTAAATTAGCAAAAAAATTCTATTTTACAACACTATTAAAATGAGACAAACAAATTTTATTTGAAACCAGCGGTTCTCAAGATATGGAGCCCAACTTTTTTATTTGAAATGGGACATCATATATATTTTTACATATTTGGAGTCTACATGAAATTACAAATCCAACGGTATGGTTATAGTTAATTTTTAGTTAAATAATAAAATTCCTATGTTGTTATTAATTTTGTATTCTTTTACCTGAAAATAGCAGTTGCCATGAATAAATAAAAAAACAAAAAACGACAAATTCTGCGTTCTTATTACGCTAATTCTATCTCTGAATTGAAAATTCTCGGTAAAAGAACGCAAAATTTGACGTTTGTTTCTCTAAAGTGAAAAATAAAAAAGAGGTTAGTTTTCCTTTAATATATATATACAGGTGTCCATTTTAAGAGGTACACTATTGCTATCTCGGGAACTATAAAAACTACGAGGTCGGTTCAATTAGCAAAAAAATTCTATTTTACAACACTATTAAAACGAGACAAACAAATTTTATTTTAAACCAGCGGTTCTCAAGATATGGAGCCCAACTTTTTTATTTTAAATGGGACATCATATATATTTTTACATATTTGGAGTCTACATGAAATTACAAATCCAACGGTATGGTTAAAGTTAATTTTTAGTTAAATAATAAAATTCCTATGTTGTTATTAATTTTGTATTCTTTTACCTGAAAATAGCAGTTGCCATGAATAAATAAAAAACAAAAAACGACAAATTCTGCGTTCTTATTACGCTAATTCTATCTCTGAATTAAAAATTCTCGGTAAAAGAACGCAAAATTTGACGTTTGTTTCTCTAAAGTGAAAAATAAAAAAGAGGTTAGTTTTCCTTTAATATATATATACAGTTGTCCATTTTAAGTGGTACACTATTGCTATCTCGGGAACTATATGAGCTACGAGGTCGGTTAAATTAGCAAAAAAATTCTATTTTAAAACACTATTAAAATGAGACAAACAAATTTTATTTTAAACCAGCGGTTCTCAAGATATGGAGCCCAACTTTTTTATTTGAAATGGGACATCATATATATTTTTACATATTTGGAGTCTACATGAAATTACAAATCCAACGGTATGGTTATAGTTAATTTTTAGTTAAATAATAAAATTCCTATGTTGTTATTAATTTTGTATTCTTTTACCTGAAAATAGCAGTTGCCATGAATAAATAAAAAAACAAAAAACGACAAATTCTGCGTTCTTATTACGCTAATTCTATCTCTGAATTAAAAATTCTCGGTAAAAGAACGCAAAATTTGACGTTTGTTTCTCTAAAGTGAAAAATAAAAAAGAGGTTAGTTTTCCTTTAATATATATATACAGGTGTCCATTTTAAGTGGTACACTATTGCTATCTCGGGAACTATAAAAACTACGAGGTCGGTTCAATTAGCAAAAAAATTCTATTTTACAACACTATTAAAATGAGACAAACAAATTTTATTTTAAACCAGCGGTTCTCAAGATATGGAGCCCAACTTTTTTATTTGAAATGGGACATCATATATATTTTTACATATTTGGAGTCTACATGAAATTACAAATCCAACGGTATGGTTAAAGTTAATTTTTAGTTAAATAATAAAATTCCTATGTTGTTATTAATTTTGTATTCTTTTACCTGAAAATAGCAGTTGCCATGAATAAATAAAAAACAAAAAACGACAAATTCTGCGTTCTTATTACGCTAATTCTATCTCTGAATTAAAAATTCTCGGTAAAAGAACGCAAAATTTCACGTTTGTTTCTCTAAAGTGAAAAATAAAAAAGAGGTTAGTTTTCCTTTAATATATATATACAGTTGTCCATTTTAAGTGGTACACTATTGCTATCTCGGGAACTATAAGAGCTACGAGGTCGGTTAAATTAGCAAAAAAATTCTATTTTACAACACTATTAAAATGAGACAAACAAATTTTATTTTAAACCAGCGGTTCTCAAGATATGGAGCCCAACTTTTTTATTTTCAGTGGGACATCATATATATTTTTACATATTTGGAGTCTACATGAAATTACAAATCCAACGGTATGGTTAAAGTTAATTTTTAGTTAAATAATAAAATTCCTATGTTGTTATTAATTTTGTATTCCTTTACCTGAAAATAGCAGTTGCCATGAATAAATAAAAAACAAAAAACGACAAATTCTGCGTTCTTATTACGCTAATTCTATCTCTGAATTAAAAATTCTCGGTAAAAGAACGCAAAATTTGACGTTTGTTTCTCTAAAGTGAAAAATAAAAAAGAGGTTAGTTTTCCTTTAATATATATATATAGTTGTCCATTTTAAGTGGTACACTATTGCTATCTCGGGAACTATAAGAGCTACGAGGTCGGTTAAATTAGCAAAAAAATTCTATTTTACAACACTATTAAAATGAGACAAACAAATTTTATTTTAAACCAGCGGTTCTCAAGATATGGAGCCCAACTTTTTTATTTGAAATGGGACATCATATATATTTTTACATATTTGGAGTCTACATGAAATTACAAATCCAACGGTATGGTTATAGTTAATTTTTAGTTAAATAATAAAATTCCTATGTTGTTATTAATTTTGTATTCTTTTACCTGAAAATAGCAGTTGCCATGAATAAATAAAAAAACAAAAAACGACAAATTCTGCGTTCTTATTACGCTAATTCTATCTCTGAATTAAAAATTCTCGGTAAAAGAACGCAAAATTTGACGTTTGTTTCTCTAAAGTGAAAAATAAAAAAGAGGTTAGTTTTCCTTTAATATATATATACAGGTGTCCATTTTAAGTGGTACACTATTGCTATCTCGGGAACTATAACAACTACGAGGTCGGTTCAATTAGCAAAAAAATTCTATTTTACAACACTATTAAAACGAGATAAACAAATTTTATTTTAAACCAGCGGTTCTCAAGATATGGAGCCCAACTTTTTTATTTTAAATGGGACATCATATATATTTTTACATATTTGGAGTCTACATGAAATTACAAATCCAACGGTATGGTTAAAGTTAATTTTTAGTTAAATAATAAAATTCCTATGTTGTTATTAATTTTGTATTCTTTTACCTGAAAATAGCAGTTGCCATGAATAAATAAAAAACAAAAAACGACAAATTCTGCGTTCTTATTACGCTAATTCTATCTCTGAATTAAAAATTCTCGGTAAAAGAACGCAAAATTTGACGTTTGTTTCTCTAAAGTGAAAAATAAAAAAGAGGTTAGTTTTCCTTTAATATATATATACAGTTGTCCATTTTAAGTGGTACACTATTGCTATCTCGGGAACTATAAGAGCTACGAGGTCGGTTAAATTAGCAAAAAAATTCTATTTTACAACACTATTAAAATGAGATAAACAAATTTTATTTTAAACCAGCGGTTCTCAAGATATGGAGCCCAACATTTTTATTTTAAATGGGACATCATATATATTTTTACATATTTGGAGTCTACATGAAATTACAAATCCAACGGTATGGTTAAAGTTAATTTTTAGTTAAATAATAAAATTCCTATGTTGTTATTAATTTTGTATTCTTTTACCTGAAAATAGCAGTTGCCATGAATAAATAAAAAAACAAAAAACGACAAAATCTGCGTTCTTATTACGCTAATTCTATCTCTGAATTAAAAATTCTCGGTAAAAGAACGCAAAATTTGACGTTTGTTTCTCTAAAGTGAAAAATAAAAAAGAGGTTAGTTTTCCTTTAATATATATATACAGTTGTCCATTTTAAGTGGTACACTATTGCTATCTCGGGAACTATAAGAGCTACGAGGTCGGTTAAATTAGCAAAAAAATTCTATTTTACAACACTATTAAAATGAGACAAACAAATTTTATTTTAAACCAGCGGTTCTCAAGATATGGAGCCCAACTTTTTTATTTTAAATGGGACATCATATATATTTTTACATATTTGGAGTCTACATCAAATTACAAATCCAACGGTATGGTTAAAGTTAATTTTTAGTTATATAATAAAATTCCTATGTTGTTATTAATTTTGTATTCTTTTACCTGAAAATAGCAGTTGCCATGAATAAATAAAAAAACAAAAAACGACAAATTCTGCGTTCTTATTACGCTAATTCTATCTCTGAATTAAAAATTCTCGGTAAAAGAACGCAAAATTTGACGTTTGTTTCTCTAAAGTGAAAAATAAAAAAGGGGTTAGTTTTCCTTTAATATATATATACAGGTGTCTATTTTAAGTGGTACACTATTGCTATCTCGGGAACTATAAGAGCTACGAGGTCGGTTAAATTAGCAAAAAAATTCTATTTTACAACACTATTAAAATGAGACAAACAAATTTTATTTTAAACCAGCGGTTCTCAAGATATAGAGCCCAACTTTTTTATTTTAAATGGGACATCATATATATTTTTACATATTTGGAGTCTACATGAAATTACAAATTCAACGGTATGGTTAAAGTTAATTTTTAGTTACATAATAAAATTCTTATGTTATTATTAATTTTGTATTCTTTTACCTGAAAATAGCAGTTGCCATGAATAAATAAAAAAACAAAAAACGACAAATTCTGCGTTCTTATTACGCTAATTCTATCTCTGAATTAAAAATTCTCGGTAAAAGAACGCAAAATTTGACGTTTGTTTCTCTAAAGTGAAAAATAAAAAAGAGGTTAGTTTTCCTTTAATATATATATACAGGTGTCCATTTTAAGTGGTACACTATTGCTATCTCGGGAACTATAAGAGCTACGAGGTCGGTTAAATTAGCAAAAAAATTCTATTTTACAACACTATTAAAATGAGACAAACAAATTTTATTTTAAACCAGCGGTTCTCAAGTTATAGAGCCCAACTTTTTTATTTTAAATGAGACATCATATATATTTTTACATATTTGGACTCTACATGAAATTACAAATCCAACGGTATGGTTAAAGTTAATTTTTAGTTAAATAATAAAATTCCTATGTTGTTATTAATTTTGTATTCTTTTACCTGAAAATAGCAGTTGCCATAAATAAATAAAAAAACAAAAAACGACAAATTTTGCGTTCTTATTAGGCTAATTCTATCTCTGAATTAAAAATTCTCGGTAAAAGAACGCAAAATTTGACGTTTGTTTCTCTAAAGTGAAAAATTAAAAAGGGGTTAGTTTTCCTTTAATATATATATACAGGTGTCCATTTTAAGTGGTACACTATTGCTATCTCGGGAACTATAAGAGCTACGAGGTCGGTTAAATTAGCAAAAAAATTCTATTTTACAACACTATTAAAATGAGATATACAAATTTTATTTTAAACCAGCGGTTCTCAAGATATGGAGCCCAACTTTTTTATTTTAAATGGGACATCATATATATTTTCACATATTTGGAGTATACATGAAATTACAAATCCAACGGTATGGTTAAAGTTAATTTTTAGTTAAATAATAAAATTCCTATGTTGTTAATAATTTTGTATTCTTTTACCTGAAAATAGCAGTTGCCATGAATAAATAAAAAAACAAAAAACGACAAATCCTGCGTTCTTATTACGCTAATTCTATCTCTGAATTAAAAATTCTCGGTAAAAGAACGCAAAATTTGACGTTTGTTTCTCTAAAGTGAAAAATAAAAAAGAGGTTAGTTTTCCTTTAATATATATATATATATATATATATATATATATATATATATATATATATATATATATATATATACAGGTGTCCATTTTAAGTGGTACACTATTGCTATCTCGGGAACTATAAGAGCTACGAGGTCGGTTAAATTAGCAAAAAAATTCTATTTTACAACACTATTAAAATGAGACAAACAAATTTTATTTTAAACCAGCGGTTCTCAAGATATGGAGCCCAACTTTTTTATTTTAAAGGGGACATCATATATATATTTTTACATATTTGGAGTCTACATGAAAATGCAAATCCAACGGTATGGTTAAAGTTATTTTTTAGTTAAATAATAAAATTCCTATGTTGTTATTAATTTTGTATTCTTTTACCTGAAAATAGCAGTTGCCATGAATAAATAAAAAAAACAAAAAACGACAAATTCTGCGTTCTTATTACGCTAATTCTATCTCTGAATTAAAAATTCTCGGTAAAAGAACGCAAAATTTGACGTTTGTTTCTCTAAAGTGAAAAATAAAAAAGAGGTTAGTTTTCCTTTAATATATATATACAGCTGTCCATTTTAAGTGGTACACTATTGCTATCTCGGGAACTATAAGAGCTACGAGGTCGGTTAGGTTATCAAAAAAATTCTATTTTACAACACTATTAAAATGAGATAAACAAATTTTATTTTCAACTAGCGGTTCTCAAGATATGGAGCCCAACTTTTTTATTTTAAATGGGACATCATATATATTTTTACATATTTGGAGTCTACATAAAAATACAAATCCAAC
Organism: Stenolophus ochropezus; assembly: GCA_035578165.1. Taxonomy (NCBI): domain Eukaryota; kingdom Metazoa; phylum Arthropoda; class Insecta; order Coleoptera; family Carabidae; genus Stenolophus; species Stenolophus ochropezus. The sequence continues at coordinate 25,609,448 of JAQOWZ010000010.1, read as the reverse complement.
GGTATGGTTAAAGCTAATTTTTAGTTAAATAATAAAATTCCTATGTTGTTATTAATTTTGTATTCTTTTACCTGAAAATAGCAGTTGCCATGAATAAATAAAAAAAACAAAAAACGACAAATTCTGCGTTCTTATTACGCTAATTCTATCTCTGAATTAAAAATTCTCGGTAAAAGAACGCAAAATTTGACGTTTGTTTCTCTAAAGTGGAAAATAAAATGAGGTTAGTTTTCCTTTAATATATATATATATATATATATATATATATATATATATATATATATATATATATATATATATATATATATATATATATATATATACAGGTGTCCATTTTAAGTGGTACACTATTGCTATCTCGGGAACTATAAGAGCTACGAGGTCGGTTAGATTATCAAAAAAATTCTAATTTACAACACTATTAAAATGAGACAAACAAATTTTATTTTAAACCAGCGGTTCTCAAGATATGGAGCCCAACTTTTTTATTTTAAATGGGACATCATATATATTTGTACATAATTTGGAGTCTACATGAAATTACAAATCCAACGGTATGGTTAAAGTAAATTTTTAGTTAAATAATAAAATTCCTATGTTGTTATTAATTTTGTATTCTTTTACCTGAAAATAGCAGTTGCCATGAATAAATAAAAAAACAAAAAACGACAAATTCTGCGTTCTTATTACGCTAATTCTATCTCTGAATTAAAAATTCTCGGTAAAAGAACGCAAAATTTGACGTTTGTTTCTCTAAAGTGAAAAATAAAAAAGAGGTTAGTTTTCCTTTAATATATATATACAGGTGTCCATTTTAAGTGGTACACTATTGCTATCTCGGGAACTATAAGAGCTACGAGGTCAGTTAAAGTAGCAAAAAAATTCTATTATACAACACTATTAAAATGAGACAAACAAATTTTATTTTAAACCAGCGGTTCTCAAGATATGGAGCCCAACTTTTTTATTTTAAATGGGACATCATATATTTTTACATATTTGGAGTCTACATGAAATTACAAATCCAACGGTATGGTTAAAGTTAATTTTTAGTTAAATAATAAAATTCCTATGTTGTTATTAATTTTGTATTCTTTTACCAGAAAATAGCAGTTGCCATGAATAAATAAAAAAACAAAAAACGACAAATTCTGCGTTCTTATTACGCTAATTCTATCTCTGAATTAAAAATTCTCGGTAAAAGAACGCAAAATTTGTCGTTTGTTTCTCTAAAATGAAAAATAAAAAAGAGGTTAGTTTTCCTTTAATATATATATATACAGGTGTCCATTTTAAGTGGTACACTATTGCTATCTCGGGAACTATAAGAGCTACGAGGTCGGTTAAATTAGCAAAAAAATTCTATTTTACAACACTATTAAAATGAGACAAACAAATTTTATTTTAAACCAGCGGTTCTCAAGATATGGAGCCCAACTTTTTTATTTTAAATGGGACATCATATATATTTTTACATATTTGGAGTCTACATGAAATTACAAATCCAACGGTATGGTTAAAGTTAATTTTTAGTTAAATAATAAAATTCCTATGTTGTTATTAATTTTGTATTCTTTTACCTGAAAATAGCAGTTGCTATGAATAAATAAAAAACAAAAAACGACAAATTCTGCGTTCTTATTACGCTAATTCTATCTCTGAATTAAAAATTCTCGGTAAAAGAACGCAAAATTTGACGTTTGTTTCTCTAAAGTGAAAAATAAAAAAGAGGTTAGTTTTCCTTTAATATATATATACAGGTGTCCATTTTAAGTGGTACACTATTGCTATCTCGGGAACTATAAGAGCGACGAGGTCGGTTAAATTAGCAAAAAAATTCTATTTTACAACACTATTAAAATGAGACAAACAAATTTTATTTGAAACCAGCGGTTCTCAAGATATGGAGCCCAACTTTTTTATTTGAAATGGGACATCATATATATTTTTACATATTTGGAGTCTACATGAAATTACAAATCCAACGGTATGGTTATAGTTAATTTTTAGTTAAATAATAAAATTCCTATGTTGTTATTAATTTTGTATTCTTTTACCTGAAAATAGCAGTTGCCATGAATAAATAAAAAAACAAAAAACGACAAATTCTGCGTTCTTATTACGCTAATTCTATCTCTGAATTGAAAATTCTCGGTAAAAGAACGCAAAATTTGACGTTTGTTTCTCTAAAGTGAAAAATAAAAAAGAGGTTAGTTTTCCTTTAATATATATATACAGGTGTCCATTTTAAGAGGTACACTATTGCTATCTCGGGAACTATAAAAACTACGAGGTCGGTTCAATTAGCAAAAAAATTCTATTTTACAACACTATTAAAACGAGACAAACAAATTTTATTTTAAACCAGCGGTTCTCAAGATATGGAGCCCAACTTTTTTATTTTAAATGGGACATCATATATATTTTTACATATTTGGAGTCTACATGAAATTACAAATCCAACGGTATGGTTAAAGTTAATTTTTAGTTAAATAATAAAATTCCTATGTTGTTATTAATTTTGTATTCTTTTACCTGAAAATAGCAGTTGCCATGAATAAATAAAAAACAAAAAACGACAAATTCTGCGTTCTTATTACGCTAATTCTATCTCTGAATTAAAAATTCTCGGTAAAAGAACGCAAAATTTGACGTTTGTTTCTCTAAAGTGAAAAATAAAAAAGAGGTTAGTTTTCCTTTAATATATATATACAGGTGTCCATTTTAAGTGGTACACTATTGCTATCTCGGGAACTATAAGAGCTACGAGGTCGGTTAAATTAGCAAAAAAATTCTATTTTACAACACTATTAAAATGAGACAAACAAATTTTATTTTAAACCAGCGGTTCTCAAGATATGGAGCCCAACTTTTTTATTTTAAATGGGACATCATATATATTTTTACATATTTGGAGTCCACATGAAATTACAAATCCAACGGTATGGTTAAAGTTAATTTTTAGTTAAATAATAAAATTCCTATGTTGTTATTAATTTTGTATTCTTTTACCTGAAAATAGCAGTTGCCATGAATAAATAAAAAACAAAAAACGACAAATTCTGCGTTCTTATTACGCTAATTCTATCTCTGAATTAAAAATTCTCGGTAAAAGAACGCAAAATTTGACGTTTGTTTCTCTAAAGTGAAAAATAGAAAAGAGGTTAGTTTTCCTTTAATGTATATATACAGGTGTCCATTTTAAGTGGTACACTATTGCTATCTCGGGAACTATAAGAGCTACGAGGTCGGTTAAATTAGCAAAAAAATTCTATTTTACAACGCTATTAAAATGAGACAAACAAATTTTATTTTAAACCAGCGGTTCTCAAGATATGGAGCCTAACTTTTTTATTTGAAATGGGACATCATATATATTTTTACATATTTGGAGTCTACATGAAATTACAAATCCAACGGTATGGTTAAAGTTAATTTTTAGTTAAATAATAAAATTCCTATGTTGTTATTAATTTTGTATTCTTTTACCTGAAAATAGCAGTTGCCATGAATAAATAAAAAAACAAAAAACGACAAATTCTGCGTTCTTATTACGCTAATTCTATCTCTGAATTAAAAATTCTCGGTAAAAGAACGCAAAATTTGACGTTTGTTTCTCTAAAATGAAAAATAAAAAAGAGGTTAGTTTTCCTTTAATATATATATATATATACAGGTGTCCATTTTAAGTGGTACACTATTGCTCTCTCGGGAACTCTAAGAGCTACGAGGTCGGTTAAATTAGCAAAAAAATTCTATTTTACAACACTATTAAAATGAGACAAACAAATTTTATTTTAAACCAGCGGTTCTCAAGATATGGAGCCCAACTTTTTTATTTTAAATGGGACATCATATATATTTTTACATATTTGGAGTCTACATGAAATTACAAATCCAACGGTATGGTTAAAGTTAATTTTTAGTTAAATAATAAAATTCCTATGTTGTTATTAATTTTGTATTCTTTTACCTGAAAATAGCAGTTGCTATGAATAAATAAAAAACAAAAAACGACAAATTCTGCGTTCTTATTACGCTAATTCTATCTCTGAATTAAAAATTCTCGGTAAAAGAACGCAAAATTTGACGTTTGTTTCTCTAAAGTGAAAAATAAAAAAGAGGTTAGTTTTCCTTTAATATATATATACAGGTGTCCATTTTAAGTGGTACACTATTGCTATCTCGGGAACTATAAGAGCGACGAGGTCGGTTAAATTAGCAAAAAAATTCTATTTTACAACACTATTAAAATGAGACAAACAAATTTTATTTGAAACCAGCGGTTCTCAAGATATGGAGCCCAACTTTTTTATTTGAAATGGGACATCATATATATTTTTACATATTTGGAGTCTACATGAAATTACAAATCCAACGGTATGGTTATAGTTAATTTTTAGTTAAATAATAAAATTCCTATGTTGTTATTAATTTTGTATTCTTTTACCTGAAAATAGCAGTTGCCATGAATAAATAAAAAAACAAAAAACGACAAATTCTGCGTTCTTATTACGCTAATTCTATCTCTGAATTGAAAATTCTCGGTAAAAGAACGCAAAATTTGACGTTTGTTTCTCTAAAGTGAAAAATAAAAAAGAGGTTAGTTTTCCTTTAATATATATATACAGGTGTCCATTTTAAGAGGTACACTATTGCTATCTCGGGAACTATAAAAACTACGAGGTCGGTTCAATTAGCAAAAAAATTCTATTTTACAACACTATTAAAACGAGACAAACAAATTTTATTTTAAACCAGCGGTTCTCAAGATATGGAGCCCAACTTTTTTATTTTAAATGGGACATCATATATATTTTTACATATTTGGAGTCTACATGAAATTACAAATCCAACGGTATGGTTAAAGTTAATTTTTAGTTAAATAATAAAATTCCTATGTTGTTATTAATTTTGTATTCTTTTACCTGAAAATAGCAGTTGCCATGAATAAATAAAAAACAAAAAACGACAAATTCTGCGTTCTTATTACGCTAATTCTATCTCTGAATTAAAAATTCTCGGTAAAAGAACGCAAAATTTGACGTTTGTTTCTCTAAAGTGAAAAATAAAAAAGAGGTTAGTTTTCCTTTAATATATATATACAGTTGTCCATTTTAAGTGGTACACTATTGCTATCTCGGGAACTATATGAGCTACGAGGTCGGTTAAATTAGCAAAAAAATTCTATTTTAAAACACTATTAAAATGAGACAAACAAATTTTATTTTAAACCAGCGGTTCTCAAGATATGGAGCCCAACTTTTTTATTTGAAATGGGACATCATATATATTTTTACATATTTGGAGTCTACATGAAATTACAAATCCAACGGTATGGTTATAGTTAATTTTTAGTTAAATAATAAAATTCCTATGTTGTTATTAATTTTGTATTCTTTTACCTGAAAATAGCAGTTGCCATGAATAAATAAAAAAACAAAAAACGACAAATTCTGCGTTCTTATTACGCTAATTCTATCTCTGAATTAAAAATTCTCGGTAAAAGAACGCAAAATTTGACGTTTGTTTCTCTAAAGTGAAAAATAAAAAAGAGGTTAGTTTTCCTTTAATATATATATACAGGTGTCCATTTTAAGTGGTACACTATTGCTATCTCGGGAACTATAAAAACTACGAGGTCGGTTCAATTAGCAAAAAAATTCTATTTTACAACACTATTAAAATGAGACAAACAAATTTTATTTTAAACCAGCGGTTCTCAAGATATGGAGCCCAACTTTTTTATTTGAAATGGGACATAATATATATTTTTACATATTTGGAGTCTACATGAAATTACAAATCCAACGGTATGGTTAAAGTTAATTTTTAGTTAAATAATAAAATTCCTATGTTGTTATTAATTTTGTATTCTTTTACCTGAAAATAGCAGTTGCCATGAATAAATAAAAAACAAAAAACGACAAATTCTGCGTTCTTATTACGCTAATTCTATCTCTGAATTAAAAATTCTCGGTAAAAGAACGCAAAATTTCACGTTTGTTTCTCTAAAGTGAAAAATAAAAAAGAGGTTAGTTTTCCTTTAATATATATATACAGTTGTCCATTTTAAGTGGTACACTATTGCTATCTCGGGAACTATAAGAGCTACGAGGTCGGTTAAATTAGCAAAAAAATTCTATTTTACAACACTATTAAAATGAGACAAACAAATTTTATTTTAAACCAGCGGTTCTCAAGATATGGAGCCCAACTTTTTTATTTTCAGTGGGACATCATATATATTTTTACATATTTGGAGTCTACATGAAATTACAAATCCAACGGTATGGTTAAAGTTAATTTTTAGTTAAATAATAAAATTCCTATGTTGTTATTAATTTTGTATTCCTTTACCTGAAAATAGCAGTTGCCATTAATAAATAAAAAACAAAAAACGACAAATTCTGCGTTCTTATTACGCTAATTCTATCTCTGAATTAAAAATTCTCGGTAAAAGAACGCAAAATTTGACGTTTGTTTCTCTAAAGTGAAAAATAAAAAAGAGGTTAGTTTTCCTTTAATATATATATATAGTTGTCCATTTTAAGTGGTACACTATTGCTATCTCGGGAACTATAAGAGCTACGAGGTCGGTTAAATTAGCAAAAAAATTCTATTTTACAACACTATTAAAATGAGACAAACAAATTTTATTTTAAACCAGCGGTTCTCAAGATATGGAGCCCAACTTTTTTATTTGAAATGGGACATCATATATATTTTTACATATTTGGAGTCTACATGAAATTACAAATCCAACGGTATGGTTATAGTTAATTTTTAGTTAAATAATAAAATTCCTATGTTGTTATTAATTTTGTATTCTTTTACCTGAAAATAGCAGTTGCCATGAATAAATAAAAAAACAAAAAACGACAAATTCTGCGTTCTTATTACGCTAATTCTATCTCTGAATTAAAAATTCTCGGTAAAAGAACGCAAAATTTGACGTTTGTTTCTCTAAAGTGAAAAATAAAAAAGAGGTTAGTTTTCCTTTAATATATATATATATATATATATATATATATATATATATATATATATATATATATATATATATATATATACAGGTGTCCATTTTAAGTGGTACACTATTGCTATCTCGGGAACTATAAGAGCTACGAGGTCGGTTAAATTAGCAAAAAAATTCTATTTTACAACACTATTAAAATGAGACAAACAAATTTTATTTTAAACCAGCGGTTCTCAAGATATGGAGCCCAACTTTTTTATTTTAAAGGGGACATCATATATATATTTTTACATATTTGGAGTCTACATGAAAATGCAAATCCAACGGTATGGTTAAAGTTATTTTTTAGTTAAATAATAAAATTCCTATGTTGTTATTAATTTTGTATTCTTTTACCTGAAAATAGCAGTTGCCATGAATAAATAAAAAAAACAAAAAACGACAAATTCTGCGTTCTTATTACGCTAATTCTATCTCTGAATTAAAAATTCTCGGTAAAAGAACGCAAAATTTGACGTTTGTTTCTCTAAAGTGAAAAATAAAAAAGAGGTTAGTTTTCCTTTAATATATATATACAGCTGTCCATTTTAAGTGGTACACTATTGCTATCTCGGGAACTATAAGAGCTACGAGGTCGGTTAGGTTATCAAAAAAATTCTATTTTACAACACTATTAAAATGAGATAAACAAATTTTATTTTCAACTAGCGGTTCTCAAGATATGGAGCCCAACTTTTTTATTTTAAATGGGACATCATATATATTTTTACATATTTGGAGTCTACATAAAAATACAAATCCAACGGTATGGTTAAAGCTAATTTTTAGTTAAATAATAAAATTCCTATGTTGTTATTAATTTTGTATTCTTTTACCTGAAAATAGCAGTTGCCATGAATAAATAAAAAAACAAAAAACGACAAATTCTGCGTTCTTATTACGCTAATTCTATCTCTGAATTAAAAATTCTCGGTAAAAGAACGCAAAATTTGACGTTTGTTTCTCTAAAGTGGAAAATAAAATGAGGTTAGTTTTCCTTTAATATATATATATATATATATATATATATATATATATATATATATATATATATATATATATATATATATATATATATATATATACAGGTGTCCATTTTAAGTGGTACACTATTGCTATCTCGGGAACTATAAGAGCTACGAGGTCGGTTAGATTATCAAAAAAATTCTAATTTACAACACTATTAAAATGAGACAAACAAATTTTATTTTAAACCAGCGGTTCTCAAGATATGGAGCCCAACTTTTTTATTTTAAATGGGACATCATATATATTTGTACATAATTTGGAGTCTACATGAAATTACAAATCCAACGGTATGGTTAAAGTAAATTTTTAGTTAAATAATAAAATTCCTATGTTGTTATTAATTTTGTATTCTTTTACCTGAAAATAGCAGTTGCCATGAATAAATAAAAAAACAAAAAACGACAAATTCTGCGTTCTTATTACGCTAATTCTATCTCTGAATTAAAAATTCTCGGTAAAAGAACGCAAAATTTGACGTTTGTTTCTCTAAAGTGAAAAATAAAAAAGAGGTTAGTTTTCCTTTAATATATATATACAGGTGTCCATTTTAAGTGGTACACTATTGCTATCTCGGGAACTATAAGAGCTACGAGGTCAGTTAAAGTAGCAAAAAAATTCTATTATACAACACTATTAAAATGAGACAAACAAATTTTATTTTAAACCAGCGGTTCTCAAGATATGGAGCCCAACTTTTTTATTTTAAATGGGACATCATATATTTTTACATATTTGGAGTCTACATGAAATTACAAATCCAACGGTATGGTTAAAGTTAATTTTTAGTTAAATAATAAAATTCCTATGTTGTTATTAATTTTGTATTCTTTTACCAGAAAATAGCAGTTGCCATGAATAAATAAAAAAACAAAAAACGACAAATTCTGCGTTCTTATTACGCTAATTCTATCTCTGAATTAAAAATTCTCGGTAAAAGAACGCAAAATTTGACGTTTGTTTCTCTAAAGTGAAAAATAAAAAAGAGGTGTAGTTTTCCTTTAATATATATATACAGGTGTCCATTTTAAGTGGTACACTATTGCTATCTCGGGAACTATAAGAGCTACGAGGTCGGTTAAATTAGCAAAAAAATTATATTTTACAACACTATTAAAAGGAGACAAACAAATTTTATTTTAAACCAGCGGTTCTCAAGATATGGAGCCCAACTTTTTTATTTTAAATGGGACATCATATATATTTTTACATATTTGGAGTCTACATGAAATTACAAATCCAACGGTATGGTTAAAGTTAATTTTTAGTTAAATAATAAAATTCCTATGTTGTTATTAATTTTGTATTCTTTTACCTGAAAATAGCAGTTGCCATGAATAAATAAAAAAACAAAAAACGACAAATTCTGCGTTCCTATTACGCTAATTCTATCTCTGAATTAAAAATTCTCGGTAAAAGAACGCAAAATTTGACGTTTGTTTCTCTAAAGTGAAAAATAAAAAAGAGGTTAGTTTTCCTTTAATATATATATATACAGGTGTCCATTTTAAGTGGTACACTATTGCTATCTCGGGAACTATAAGAGCTACGAGGTCAGTTAAAGTAGCAAAAAAATTCTATTTTACAACACTATTAAAATGAGACAAACAAATTTTATTTTAAACCAGCGGTTCTCAAGATATGGAGCCCAACTTTTTTATTTTAAATGGGACATCATATATTTTTACATATTTGGAGTCTACATGAAATTACAAATCCAACGGTATGGTTAAAGTTAATTTTTAGTTAAATAATAAAATTCCTATGTTGTTATTAATTTTGTATTCTTTTACCTGAAAATAGCAGTTGCCATGAATAAATAAAAAAACAAAAAACGACAAATTCTGCGTTCTTATTACGCTAATTCTATCTCTGAATTAAAAATTCTTGGTAAAAGAACGCAAAATTTGACGTTTGTTTCTCTAAAGTGAAAAATAAAAAAGAGGTTAGTTTTCCTTTAATATATATATACAGGTGTCCATTTTAAGTGGTACACTATTGCTATCTCGGGAACTATAAGAGCTACGAGGTCGGTTAAATTAGCAAAAAAATTCTATTTTACAACACTATTAAAATGAGACAAACAAATTTTATTTTAAACCAGCGGTTCTCAAGATATGGAGCCCAACTTTTTTATTTTAAATAGGACATCATATATTTTTACATATTTGGAGTCTACATGAAATTACAAATCCAACGGTATGGTTAAAGTTAATTTTTAGTTAAATAATAAAATTCCTATGTTGTTATTAATTTTGTATTCTTTTACCTGAAAATAGCCGTTGCCATGAATAAATAAAAAATCAAAAAACGACAAATTCTGCGTTCTTATTACGCTAATTCTATCTCTGAATTAAAAATTCTCGGTAAAAGAACGCTAAATTTGACGTTTGTTTTTTTAAAGTGAAAAATAAAAAAGAGGTTAGTTTTCCTTTAATATATATATATACAGGTGTCCATTTTAAGTGGTACACTATTGCTATCTCGGGAACTATAAGAGCTACGAGGTCGGTTAAATTAGCAAAAAAATTATATTTTACAACACTATTAAAAGGAGACAAACAAATTTTATTTTAAACCAGCGGTTCTCAAGATATGGAGCCCAACTTTTTTATTTTAAATGGGACATCATATATATTTGTACATATTTGGAGTCTACATGAAATTACAAATCCAACGGTATGGTTAAAGTTAATTTTTAGTTAAATAATAAAATTCCTATGTTGTTATTAATTTTGTATTCTTTTACCTGAAAATAGCAGTTGCCATGAATAAATAAAAAAACAAAAAACGACAAATTCTGCGTTCTTATTACGCTAATTCTATCTCAGAATTAAAAATTCTCGGTAAAAGAACGCAAAATTTGACGTTTGTTTCTCTAAAGTGAAAAATAAAAAAGAGGTTAGTTTTCCTTTTATATATATATATACAGGTGTCCATTTTAAGTGGTACACTATTGCTATCTCGGGAACTATAAGAGCTACGAGGTCGGTTAAAGTAGCAAAAAAATTATATTTTACAACACTATTAAAATGAGACAAACAAATTTTATTTTAAACCAGCGGTTCTCAAGATATGGAGCTCAACTTTTTTATTTTAAATGGGACATCATATATTTTTACATATTTGGAGTCTACATGAAATTACAAATCCAACGGTATGGTTAAAGTTAATTTTTAGTTAAATAATAAAATTCCTATGTTGTTATTAATTTTGTATTCTTTTACCTGAAAATAGCAGTTGCCATGAATAAATAAAAAAACAAAAAACGACAAATTCTGCGTTCTTATTACGCTAATTCTATCTCTGAATTAAAAATTCTCGGTAAAAGAACGCAAAATTTGACGTTTGTTTCTCTAAAGTGAAAAATAAAAAAGAGGTTAGTTTTCCTTTAATATATATATACAGGTGTCCATTTTAAGTGGTACACTATTGCTATCTCGGGAACTATAAGAGCTACGAGGTCAGTTAAAGTAGCAAAAAAATTCTATTTTACAACACTATTAAAATGAGACAAACAAATTTTATTTTAAACCAGCGGTTCTCAAGATATGGAGCCCAACTTTTTTATTTTAAATGGGACATCATATATTTTTACATATTTGGAGTCTACATGAAATTACAAATCCAACGGTATGGTTAAAGTTAATTTTTAGTTAAATAATAAAATTCCTATGTTGTTATTAATTTTGTATTCTTTTACCTGAAAATAGCAGTTGCCATGAATAAATAAAAAAACAAAAAACGACAAATTCTGCGTTCTTATTACGCTAATTCTATCTCTGAATTAAAAATTCTCGGTAAAAGAACGCAAAATTTGACGTTTGTTTCTCTAAAGTGAAAAATAAAAAAGAGGTGTAGTTTTCCTTTAATATATATATACAGGTGTCCATTTTAAGTGGTACACTATTGCTATCTCGGGAACTATAAGAGCTACGAGGTCGGTTAAATTAGCAAAAAAATTATATTTTACAACACTATTAAAAGGAGACAAACAAATTTTATTTTAAACCAGCGGTTCTCAAGATATGGAGCCCAACTTTTTTATTTTAAATGGGACATCATATATATTTTTACATATTTGGAGTCTACATGAAATTACAAATCCAACGGTATGGTTAAAGTTAATTTTTAGTTAAATAATAAAATTCCTATGTTGTTATTAATTTTGTATTCTTTTACCTGAAAATAGCAGTTGCCATGAATAAATAAAAAAACAAAAAACGACAAATTCTGCGTTCTTATTACGCTAATTCTATCTCTGAATTAAAAATTCTCGGTAAAAGAACGCAAAATTTGACGTTTGTTTCTCTAAAGTGAAAAATAAAAAAGAGGTTAGTTTTCCTTTAATATATATATATACAGGTGTCCATTTTAAGTGGTACACTATTGCTATCTCGGGAACTATAAGAGCTACGAGGTCAGTTAAAGTAGCAAAAAAATTCTATTTTACAACACTATTAAAATGAGACAAACAAATTTTATTTTAAACCAGCGGTTCTCAAGATATGGAGCCCAACTTTTTTATTTTAAATGGGACATCATATATTTTTACATATTTGGAGTCTACATGAAATTACAAATCCAACGGTATGGTTAAAGTTAATTTTTAGTTAAATAATAAAATTCCTATGTTGTTATTAATTTTGTATTCTTTTACCTGAAAATAGCAGTTGCCATGAATAAATAAAAAAACAAAAAACGACAAATTCTGCGTTCTTATTACGCTAATTCTATCTCTGAATTAAAAATTCTTGGTAAAAGAACGCAAAATTTGACGTTTGTTTCTCTAAAGTGAAAAATAAAAAAGAGGTTAGTTTTCCTTTAATATATATATACAGGTGTCCATTTTAAGTGGTACACTATTGCTATCTCGGGAACTATAAGAGCTACGAGGTCGGTTAAATTAGCAAAAAAATTCTATTTTACAACACTATTAAAATGAGACAAACAAATTTTATTTTAAACCAGCGGTTCTCAAGATATGGAGCCCAACTTTTTTATTTTAAATAGGACATCATATATTTTTACATATTTGGAGTCTACATGAAATTACAAATCCAACGGTATGGTTAAAGTTAATTTTTAGTTAAATAATAAAATCTCTATGTTGTTATTAATTTTGTATTCTTTTACCTGAAAATAGCCGTTGCCATGAATAAATAAAAAATCAAAAAACGACAAATTCTGCGTTCTTATTACGCTAATTCTATCTCTGAATTAAAAATTCTCGGTAAAAGAACGCTAAATTTGACGTTTGTTTCTCTAAAGTGAAAAATAAAAAAGAGGTTAGTTTTCCTTTAATATATATATACAGGTGTCCATTTTAAGTGGTACACTATTGCTATCTCGGGAACTATAAGAGCTACGAGGTCGGTTAAATTAGCAAAAAAATTATATTTTACAACACTATTAAAAGGAGACAAACAAATTTTATTTTAAACCAGCGGTTCTCAAGATATGGAGCCTAACTTTTTTATTTTAAATGGGACATCATATATTTTTACATATTTGGAGTCTACATGAAATTACAAATCCAACGGTATGGTTAAAGTTAATTTTTAGTTAAATAATAAAATTCCTATGTTGTTATTAATTTTGTATTCTTTTACCTGAAAATAGCAGTTGCCATGAATAAATAAAAAAACAAAAAACGACAAATTCTGCGTTCTTATTACGCTAATTCTATCTCTGAATTAAAAATTCTCGGTAAAAGAACGCAAAATTTGACGTTTGTTTCTCTAAAGTGAAAAATAAAAAAGAGGTTAGTTTTCCTTTAATATATATATACAGGTGTCCATTTTAAGTGGTACACTATTGCTATCTCGGGAACTATAAGAGCTACGAGGTCAGTTAAAGTAGCAAAAAAATTCTATTTTACAACACTATTAAAATGAGACAAACAAATTTTATTTTAAACCAGCGGTTCTCAAGATATGGAGCCCAACTTTTTTATTTTAAATGGGACATCATATATATTTGTACATATTTAGAGTCTACATGAAATTACAAATCCAACGGTATGGTTAAAGTTAATTTTTAGTTAAATAATAAAATTCCTATGTTGTTATTAATTTTGTATTCTTTTACCTGAAAATAGCAGTTGCCATGAATAAATAAAAAAACAAAAAACGACAAATTCTGCGTTCTTATTACGCTAATTCTATCTCTGAATTAAAAATTCTCGGTAAAAGAACGCAAAATTTGACGTTTGTTTCTCTAAAGTGAAAAATAAAAAAGAGGTTAGTTTTCCTTTAATATATATATATATACAGGTGTCCATTTTAAGTGGTACACTATTGCTATCTCGGGAACTATAAGAGCTACGAGGTCGGTTAAATTAGCAAAAAAATTCTATTTTACAACACTATTAAAATGAGACAAACAAATTTTATTTTAAACCAGCGGTTCTCAAGATATGGAGCCTAACTTTTTTATTTTAAATGGGACATCATATATTTTTACATATTTGGAGTCTACATGAAATTACAAATCCAACGGTATGGTTAAAGTTAATTTTTAGTTAAATAATAAAATTCCTATGTTGTTATTAATTTTGTATTCTTTTACCTGAAAATAGCAGTTGCCATGAATAAATAAAAAAACAAAAAACGACAAATTCTGCGTTCTTATTACGCTAATTCTATCTCTGAATTAAAAATTCTTGGTAAAAGAACGCAAAATTTGACGTTTGTTTCTCTAAAGTGAAAAATAAAAAAGAGGTTAGTTTTCCTTTAATATATATATACAGGTGTCCATTTTAAGTGGTACACTATTGCTATCTCGGGAACTATAAGAGCTACGAGGTCAGTTAAATTAGCAAAAAAATTCTATTTTACAACACTATTAAAATGAGATAAACAAATTTTATTTTAAACCAGCGGTTCTCAAGATATGGAGCCCAACTTTTTTATTTTAAATGGGACATCATATATATTTGTACATATTTAGAGTCTACATGAAATTACAAATCCAACGGTATGGTTAAAGTTAATTTTTAGTTAAATAATAAAATTCCTATGTTGTTATTAATTTTGTATTCTTTTACCTGAAAATAGCAGTTGCCATGAATAAATAAAAAAACAAAAAACGACAAATTCTGCGTTCTTATTACGCTAATTCTATCTCTGAATTAAAAATTCTCGGTAAAAGAACGCAAAATTTGACGTTTGTTTCTCTAAAGTGAAAAATAAAAAAGAGGTTAGTTTTCCTTTAATATATATATATATACAGGTGTCCATTTTAAGTGGTACACTATTGCTATCTCGGGAACTATAAGAGCTACGAGGTCGGTTAAATTAGCAAAAAAATTCTATTTTACAACACTATTAAAATGAGACAAACAAATTTTATTTTAAACCAGCGGTTCTCAAGATATGGAGCCCAACTTTTTTATTTTAAATAGGACATCATATATTTTTACATATTTGGAGTCTACATGAAATTACAAATCCAACGGTATGGTTAAAGTTAATTTTTAGTTAAATAATAAAATTCCTATGTTGTTATTAATTTTGTATTCTTTTACCTGAAAATAGCAGTTGCCATGAATAAATAAAAAAACAAAAAACGACAAATTCTGCGTTCTTATTACGCTAATTCTATCTCTGAATTAAAAATTCTCGGTAAAAGAACGCTAAATTTGACGTTTGTTTCTCTAAAGTGAAAAATAAAAAAGAGGTTAGTTTTCCTTTAATATATATATACAGGTGTCCATTTTAAGTGGTACACTATTGCTATCTCGGGAACTATAAGAGCTACGAGGTCGGTTAAATTAGCAAAAAAATTCTATTTTACAACACTATTAAAAGGAGACAAACAAATTTTATTTTAAACCAGCGGTTCTCAAGATATGGAGCCCAACTTTTTTATTTTAAATGGGACATCATATATATTTGTACATATTTAGAGTCTACATGAAATTACAAATCCAACGGTATGGTTAAAGTTAATTTTTAGTTAAATAATAAAATTCCTATGTTGTTATTAATTTTGTATTCTTTTACCTGAAAATAGCAGTTGCCATGAATAAATAAAAAAACAAAAAACGACAAATTCTGCGTTCTTATTACGCTAATTCTATCTCTGAATTAAAAATTCTCGGTAAAAGAACGCAAAATTTGACGTTTGTTTCTCTAAAGTGAAAAATAAAAAAGAGGTTAGTTTTCCTTTAATATATATATATATACAGGTGTCCATTTTAAGTGGTACACTATTGCTATCTCGGGAACTATAAGAGCTACGAGGTCGGTTAAATTAGCAAAAAAATTCTATTTTACAACACTATTAAAATGAGACAAACAAATTTTATTTTAAACCAGCGGTTCTCAAGATATGGAGCCCAACTTTTTTATTTTAAATAGGACATCATATATTTTTACATATTTGGAGTCTACATGAAATTACAAATCCAACGGTATGGTTATAGTTAATTTTTAGTTAAATAATAAAATTCCTATGTTGTTAATAATTTTGTATTCTTTTACCTGAAAATAGCAGTTGCCATGAATAAATAAAAAAAAAAAACGACAAATTCTGCGTTCTTATTACGCTAATTCTATCTCTGAATTAAAAATTCTCGGTAAAAGAACGCAAAATTTGACGTTTGTTTCTCTAAAGTGAAAAATAAAAAAGAGGTTAGTTTTCCTTTAATATATATATATATATATATATATATATATATATATATATATATATATATATATATATATATACAGGTGTCCATTTTAAGTGGTACACTATTGCTATCTCGGGAACTATAAGAGCTACGAGGTCGGTTAAATTAGTAAAAAAATTCTATTTTATAACACTATTAATATGAGACAAACAAATTTTATTTTAAACCAGCAGTTCTCAAGATATGGAGCCCAACTTTTTTATTTTAAATGGGACATCATATATATTTTTACATATTTGGAGTCTACATGAAATTACAAATCCAACGGTATGGTTAAAGTTAATTTTTAGTTAAATAATAAAATTCCTATGTTGTTATTAATTTTGTATTCTTTTACCTGAAAATAGCAGTTGCCATGAATAAATAAAAAAACAAAAAACGACAAATTCTGCGTTCTTATTACGCTAATTCTATCTCTGAATTAAAAATTCTCAGTAAAAGAACGCAAAATTTGACGTTTGTTTTTCTAAAGTGAAAATTAAAAAAGAGGTTAGTTTTCCTTTAATATATATATATACAGGTGTCCATTTTAAGTGGTACACTATTGCTATCTCGGGAACTATAAGAGCTACGAGGTCGGTTAAAGTAGCAAAAAAATTCTATTTTACAACACTATTAAAATGAGACAAACAAATTTTATTTTAAACCAGCGGTTCTCAAGATATGGAGCCCAACTTTTTTATTTTAAATGGGACATCATATATTTTTCCATATTTGGAGTCTACATGAAATTACAAATCCAACGGTATGGTTGTAGTTAATTTTTAGTTAAATAATAAAATTCGTATGTTGTTATTAATTTTGTATTCTTTTACCTGAAAATAGCAGTTGCCATGAATAAATAAAAAAACAAAAAACGACAAATTCTGCGTTCTTATTACGCTAATTCTATCTCTGAATTAAAAATTCTCGGTAAAAGAACGCAAAATTTGACGTTTGTTTCTCTAAAGTGAAAAATAAAAAAGAGGTTAGTTTTCCTTTAATATATATATATACAGGTGTCCATTTTAAGTGGTACACTATTGCTATCTCGGGAACTATACGAGCTACGAGGTCGGTTAAATTAGCAAAAAAATTCTATTTTACAACACTATTAAAATGAGACAAACAAATTTTATTTTAAACCAGCGGTTCTCAAGATATGGAGCCCAACTTTTTTATTTTAAATGGGACATCATATATATTTTTACATATTTAGAGTCTACATAAAATTACAAATCCAACGGTATGGTTATAGTTAATTTTTAGTTAAATAATAAAATCCCTATGTTGTTATTAATTTTGTATTCTGTTACCTGAAAATAGCAGTTGCCATGAATAAATGAAAAAACAAAAAACGACAAATTCTGCGTTCTTATTACGCTAATTCTATCTCTGAATTAAAAATTCTCGGTAAAAGAACACAAAATTTGACGTTTGTTTCTCTAAAGTGAAAAATAAAAAAGAGGTTAGTTTTCCTTTAATATATATATACAGGTGTCCATTTTAAGTGGTACACTATTGCTATCTCGGGAACTATAAGAGCTACGAGGTCGGTTAAATTAGCAAAAAAATTCTATTTTACAACACTATTAAAATGAGACAAACAAATTTTATTTTAAACCAGCGGTTCTCAAGATATGGAGCCCAACTTTTTTATTTTAAATGGGACATCATATATATTTTTACATATTTGGAGTCTACATGAAATTACAAATCCAACGATATGGTTAAAGTTAATTTTTAGTTAAATAATAAAATTCCTATGTTGTTATTAATTTTGTATTCTTTTACCTGAAAATAGCAGTTGCCATGAATAAATAAAAAAACAAAAAACGACAAATTCTGCGTTCTTATTACGCTAATTCTATCTCAGAATTAAAAATTCTCGGTAAAAGAACGCAAAATTTGACGTTTGTTTCTCTAAAGTGAAAAATAAAATGAGGTTAATTTTCCTTTAATATATATATATATATATATATATATATATATATATATATATATATATACATATATACAGGTGGCTATTTTAAGTGGTACACTATTGCTATCTCGGGAACTATAAGAGCTATGAGGTCGGTTAAATTAGCAAAAAAATTCTAATTTACGACACTATTAAAATGAGACAAACAAATTTTATTTTAAACCAGCGGTTCTCAAGATATGGAGCCCAACTTTTTTATTTTAAATGGGACATCATATATATTTGTACATATTTGGAGTCTACATGAAATTACAAATCCAACGGTATGGTTAAAGTTAATTTTTAGTTAAATAATAAAATTCCTATGTTGTTATTAATTTTGTATTCTTTTACCTGAAAATAGCAGTTGCCATGAATAAATAAAAAAACAAAAAACGACAAATTCTGCGTTCTTATTACGCTAATTCTATCTCTGAATTAAAAATTCTCGGTAAAAGAACACAAAATTTGACGTTTGTTTCTCTAAAGTGAAAAATAAAAAAGAGGTTAGTTTTCCTTTAATATATATATACAGGTGTCCATTTTAAGTGGTACACTATTGCTATCTCGGGAACTATAAGAGCTACAAGGTCGGTTAAATTAGCAAAAAAATTCTATTTTACAACACTATCAAAATGAGACAAACAAATTTTATTTTCAATCAGCGGTTCTAAAGATATGAAGCCCAATTTTTTTATTTTAAATAGGACATCATATTTATTTTTACATATTTGGAGTCTACATGAAATTACAAATCCAACGGTATGGTTATAGTTAATTTTTAGTTAAATAATAAAATTCCTATGTTGTTATTAATTTTGTATTCTTTTACCTGAAAATAGCAGTTGCCATGAATAAATAAAAAAACAAAAATCAACAAATTCTGCGTTCTTATTACGCTAATTCTATCTCTGAATTAAAAATTCTCGGTAAAAGAACGCAAAATTTGACGTTTGTTTCTCTAAAGTGAAAAATAAAAAAGAGGTTAGTTTTCCTTTAATATATATATATACAGGTGTCCATTTTAAGTGGTACACTATTGCTATCTCGGGAACTATAAGAGCTACGAGGTCGGTTAAATAAGCAAAAAAAATCTATTTTACAACACTATTAAAATGAGATAAACAAATTTTATTTTAAACCAGCGGTTCTCAAGATATGGAGCCCAACTTTTTTATTTTAAATGGGACATCATATATATTTTTACATATTTGGAGCCTACATGAAATTACAAATCCAACGGTATGGTTATAGTTAATTTTTAGTTAAATAATAAAATTCCTATGTTGTTATTAATTTTGTATTCTTTTACCTGAAAATAGCAGTTGCCATGAATAAATAAAAAAACAAAAAACGACAAATTCTGCGTTCTTATTACGCTAATTCTATCTCTGAATTAAAAATTCTCGGTAAAAGAACGCAAAATTTGACGTTTGTTTCTCTAAAGTGAAAAATAAAAAAGAGGTTAGTTTTCCTTTAATATATATATACAGGTGTCCATTTTAAGTGGTACACTATTGCTATCTCGGGAACTATAAGAGCTACGAGGTCGGTTAAATTAGCAAAAGAATTCTATTTTACAACACTATTAAAATGAGACAAACAAATTTTATTTTAAACCAGCGGTTCTCTAGATATGGAGCCCAACTTTTTTATTTTAAATGGGACATCATATATATTTTTACATATTTGGAGTCTACATGAAATTACAAATCCAACGGTATGGTTATAGTTAATTTTTAGTTAAATAATAAAATTCCTATGTTGTTATTAATTTTGTATTCTTTTACCTGAAAATAGCAGTTGCCATGAATAAATAAAAAAACAAAAATCAACAAATTCTGCGTTCTTATTGCGCTAATTCTATTTCTGAAATAAAAATTCTCGGTAAAAGAACGCAAAATTTGACGTTTGTTTCTCTAAAGTGAAAAATAAAAAAGAGGTTAGTTTTTCCTTTAATATATATATATACAGGTGTCCATTTTAAGTGGTACACTATTGCTATCTCGGGAACTATAAGAGCTACGAGGTCGGTTAAGTTAGCAAAAGAATTCTATTTTACAACACTATTAAAATGAGACAAACAAATTTTATTTTAAACCAGCGGTTCTCAAGATATGGAGCCTAACTTTTTTATTTTAAATAGGACATCATGTATAATTTTACATATTTGGAGTCTACATGAAATTACAAATCCAACGGTATGGTTATAGTTAATTTTTAGTTAAATAATAAAATCCCTATGTTGTTATTAATTTTGTATTCTTTTACCTGAAAATAGCAGTTGCCATGAATAAATGAAAAAACAAAAAACGACAAATTCTGCGTTCTTATTACGCTAATTCTATCTCTGAATTAAAAATTCTCGGTAAAAGAACACAAAATTTGACGTTTGTTTCTCTAAAGTGAAAAATAAAAAAGAGGTTAGTTTTCCTTTAATATATATATACAGGTGTCCATTTTAAGTGGTACACTATTGCTATCTCTTGAACTATAAGAGCTACGAGGTCGGTTAAATTAGCAAAAAAATTCTATTTTACAACACTATCAAAATGAGACAAACAAATTTTATTTTCAATCAGCGGTTCTAAAGATATGGAGCCCAATTTTTTTATTTTAAATAGGACATCATATTTATTTTTACATATTTGGAGTCTACATGAAATTACAAATCCAACGGTATGGTTATAGTTAATTTTTAGTTAAATAATAAAATTCCTATGTTGTTATTAATTTTGTATTCTTTTACCTGAAAATAGCAGTTGCCATGAATAAATAAAAAAACAAAAATCAACAAATTCTGCGTTCTTATTACGCTAATTCTATCTCTGAATTAAAAATTCTCGGTAAAAGAACGCAAAATTTGACGTTTGTTTCTCTAAAGTGAAAAATAAAAAAGAGGTTAGTTTTCCTTTAATATATATATATATACAGGTGTCCATTTTAAGTGGTACACTATTGCTATCTCGGGACTATAAGAGCTACGAGGTCGGTTAAATTAGCAAAAAAATTCTATTTTACAACACTATTAAAATGAGACAAACAAATTTTATTTGAAACCAGCGGTTCTCAAGATATGGAGCCCAACTTTTTTATTTTAAATGGGACATCATATATATTTTTACATATTTGGAGTCTACATGAAATTACAAATCCAACGGAATGGTTAAAGTTAATTTTTAGTTAAATAATAAAATTCTTATGTTGTTATTAATTTTGTATTCTTTTACCTGAAAATAGCAGTTGCCATGAATAAATAAAAAAACAAAAAACTACAAACTCTGCGTTCTTATTACGCTAATTCTATCTCTGAATTAAAAATTCTCGGTAAAAGAACGCAAAATTTAACGTTTGTTTCTCTAAAGTGAAAAATAAAAAAGAGGTTAGTTTTCCTTTAATATATATATACAGGTGTCCATTTTAAGTGGTACACTATTGCTATCTCGGGAACTATAAGAGCTACGAGGTCGGTTAAATTAGCAAAAAAAATCTATTTTACAGCACTATTAAAATGAGATAAACAAATTTTATTTTAAACCAGCGGTTCTCAAGATATGGAGCCCAACTTTTTTATTTTAAATGGGACATCATATATATTTTTACATATTTGGAGCCTACATGAAATTACAAATCCAACGGTATGGTTATAGTTAATTTTTAGTTAAATAATAAAATTCCTATGTTGTTATTAATTTTGTATTCTTTTACCTGAAAATAGCAGTTGCCATGAATAAATAAAAGAACAAAAAACGACAAATTCTGCGTTCTTATTACGCTAATTCTACCTCTGAATTAAAAATTCTCGGTAAAAGAACGCAAAATTTGACGTTTGTTTCTCTAAAGTGAAAAATAAAAAAGAGGTTAGTTTTCCTTTAATATATATATACAGGTGTCCATTTTAAGTGGTACACTATTGCTATCTCGGGAACTATAAGAGCTACGAGGTCGGTTAAATTAGCAAAAGAATTCTATTTTACAACACTATTAAAATGAGACAAACTAATTTTATTTTAAACCAGCGGTTCTCTAGATATGGAGCCCAACTTTTTTATTTTAAATGGGACATCATATATATTTTTACATATTTGGAGTCTACATGAAATTACAAATCCAACGGTATGGTTATAGTTAATTTTTAGTTAAATAATAAAATTCCTATGTTGTTATTAACTTTGTATTCTTTTACCTGAAAATAGCAGTTGCCATGAATAAATAAAAAAACAAAAAACGACAAATTCTGCGTTTTTATTACGCTAATTCTATCTCTGAATTAAAAATTCTCGGTAAAAGAACGCAAAATTTGACGTTTGTTTCTCTAAAGTGAAAAATAAAAAAGAGGTTAGTTTTCCTTTAATATATATATATATATATACAGGTGTCCATTTTAAGTGGTACACTATTGCTATCTCGGGAACTATAAGAGCTACGAGGTCGGTTAAATTAGCAAAAGAATTCTATTTTACAACACTATTAAAATGAGACAAACAAATTTTATTTGAAACCAGCGGTTCTCAAGATATGGAGCCCAACTTTTTTATTTTAAATGGGACATCATATATATTTTTACATATTTGGAGTCTACATGAAATTACAAATCCAACGGTATGGTTAAAGTTAATTTTTAGTTAAATAATAAAATTCCTATGTTGTTATTAATTTTGTATTTTATTACCTGAAAATAGTAGTTGCCATGAATAAATAAAAGAACAAAAAACGACAAATTCTGCATTCTTATTACGCTAATTCTATCTGTGAATTAAAAATTCTCGTTAAAAGAACGCAAAATTTGACGTTTGTTTCTCTAAAGTGAAAAATAAAAAAGAGGTTAGTTTTCCTTTAATATATATATACAGGTGTCCATTTTAAGTGGTACACTATTGCTATCTCGGGAACTATAAGAGCTACGAGGTCGGTTAAATTAGCAAAAAAATTTTATTTTACAACACTATTAAAATGAGACAAACAAATTTTATTTTAAACCAGCGGTTCTCAAGATATGGAGCCCAACTTTTTTATTTTAAATGGGACATCATATATATTTTTACATATTTGGAGTCTACATGAAATTACAAATCCAACGGTATGGTTAAAGTTAATTTTTAGTTAAATAATAAAATTCCTATGTTGTTATTAATTTTGTATTCTTTTACCTGAAAATAGCAGTTGCCATGAATAAATAAAAAAACAAAAAACGACAAATTCTGCGTTCTTATTACGCTAATTCTATCTCTGAATTAAAAATTCTCGGTAAAAGAACGCAAAATTTGACGTTTGTTTCTCTAAAGTGAAAAATAAAAAAGAGGTTAGTTTTCCTTTAATATATATATACAGGTGTCCATTTTAATTGGTACACTATTGCTATCTCGGGAACTATAAGAGCTACGAGGTCGGTTAAATTAGCAAAAAAATTCTATTTTACAACACTATTAAAATGAGACAAACAAATTTTATTTTAAACCAGCGGTTCTCAAGATATGGAGCCCAACTTTTTTATTTTAAATGGGACATCATATATATTTTTACATATTTGGAGTCAACATAATATCACAAATCCAACGGTATGGTTATAGTTAATTTTTAGTTAAATAATAAAATTCCTATGTTGTTATTAATTTTGTATTCTTTTACCTGAAAATAGCAGTTGCCATGTATAAATAAAAAAACAAAAAACGACAAATTTGCGTTCTTATTACGCTAATTCTATCTCTGAATTAAAAATTCTCGGTAAAAGAACGCAAAATTTGACGTTTGTTTCTCTAAAGTGAAAAATAAAAAAGAGGTTAGTTTTCCTTTAATATATATATATACAGGTGTCCATTTTAAGTGGTACACTATTGCTATCTCGGGAACTATAAGAGCTACGAGGTCGGTTTAATTAGCAAAAAATTTATATTTTACAACACTATTAAAATGAGACAAACAAATTTTATTTTAAACCAGCGGTTCTCAAGATATGGAGCCCAACTTTTTTATTTTAAATGGGACATCATATATATTTTTACATATTTGGAGTCTACATGAAATTACAAATCCAACGGTATGGTTAA
Organism: Stenolophus ochropezus; assembly: GCA_035578165.1. Taxonomy (NCBI): domain Eukaryota; kingdom Metazoa; phylum Arthropoda; class Insecta; order Coleoptera; family Carabidae; genus Stenolophus; species Stenolophus ochropezus. Next base: position 25,584,738 of record JAQOWZ010000010.1, on the reverse strand, counting down.
AGTTAATTTTTAGTTAAATAATAAAATTCCTATGTTGTTATTAATTTTGTATTCTTTTACCTGAAAATAGCAGTTGCCATGTGTTGGAAGAAATTTTACAGCGCCGTGTCCGAGCACCATCTAGCGGCATTATTTAAAAATATATGTACTGTTTTTCTCTCATTCATTGTACAAGAAACTGCGAATAGAGTACCTGTCAAGAACGCGTTGTACGTGTTTTATTTCTTGCCTATTATTAATCCTTTTAGTTTTTGTTTACGCAGTTTTTATCCACAAATATAACTATAATAACAGGTTATGGGCCCAGGCTGTGAAACAAATAGTGGTAAAAGTCATTTTGTGACAAGAAACTGAGATAAAAGTGGTCGATGTGTTGAAGCGCACATGGTGTGGTAGATTTACAGTTCAAGTTGAAAAAGCAGTTTTATTTGTGAAGTGCATATCCGTGTGTAGATCGGTATATTGCTTGGAGAAACTGTTTTGTGTGTGCTTGACTGATTGACTCTCTCTTTTGAAACTGTTTCTGTGGAGATTCGTTGTTTGTTTTGGAGTTACGCGTTACGAACGAGGTTACAAGTCTACAAAATGGCGAATTCGCGAGAAGAATTTTCAGTTCCAAAGTTAAACGGAGAAAATTACCATGCATGGGCTATTCGCGCTAAGGCAGGTCTTACGCAAAAGGACCTTTGGTCAGCGATTAATCCTGGTTATGAAGAAGCAATCACAACTGCAGAGAAAGTGAAGAATGAGAAGGCATTGTCTTATCTTTTGTTAACTGTTGAGGACAGTTATTTAGATGATATAGGAGAGTGTACACGAGCAAAAAAAGCTTGGGAAACATTAAAGGAGGTATGTACAGGGCATGGGCTTTTGCATGTAATGCAATTAATGCGAGAATTGTTCCAAGTCGGACTCAAAGAGGGAGAATCAATTACAAACTATCTTGGACGAATAATGGACACTCACCAGAAGTTAAAAGCAAGTGGACATGAGTTTGAAGACAAGAAGATAGCATTGATTTACTTAATGGGTTTACCGTTGGAATATGAAGCCCTTATATTGAATCTCGAGCAAGATGAAGCAAATTTGACTACGAAGAACGTGAAAGCTCGACTTCTCGTGGAAGAAAAACGAATCAAACATCGGAAAGCTGAAAGTGAGCATTCAGAAGAAGTTAAATCACTTGTGGCCTCCGTGAAAAATAATAAGAGAAAGGTACAAACAACAACGACGAAAGGCGCATGTTTTGTATGTAATCAGAAAGGGCATTTTGCTCGAAATTGTCCAAATAGAGCAAAATCACAAAATAACGACCCGAAGTTGGTGGAAACTAAGTTAGTAAAAGCGAGTGAAGCCAAGGCACTTAGTGCACGTCCTGCAAAAATTACTGATGAAACAATATGGACAGCAGATAGTGGTGCAACTAAGCACATGACACCTTTACGTTATAAAATGGTTAACGTCAGAGAATTTAATTCAAAAGTACAAATTGCAAATGGCAAATTTGTTGACGCAATCGGTATTGGTGATGTTCCTCTAAAACTTTCGGATGCGTGTGGTGGTGGTTCAATAATTCTTAAAGATGTTTGGTTAGTTCCAGATTTAGCTGAAAATTTGCTGTCTTTACGTAAAGTAGAGAAAAAGGGAGTAAGAATAATAATCGAGAAAAATACTATAGTTTTTGAAGACTGCAAGACAAAAGAGTTTATTTTGCGAGCAAATGCAGTTGGTGGTAACTATTACTTGCAAGAATATGCAGAGTCAACAGCTACTGCAAAAGAAGATCATTCATTGAACCTTTGGCATAAGCGTTTGGGTCATTTGCACACTCAAGGAGTGAAGAAGATATGCAATCGAGTGGAAGTTGAAATTAGCGACGAAGTCAATAGCGTCTGCGATGTGTGCATTGAGGGTAAATTGAAGAAATTTCCATTTCCGAAAGAAACGACGAATACAGTAGAAAATGTATTAGATAGAGTACATTCGGACATCGTCGGGCCCATTTCGCCACCATCAAGAGGAGGTTATGAATATGCGATCACGTATGTTGATGAAAGAACAAATTATGTGCAAGTATATTTGCTTAAACGTCGGAGTGATGCACTCTCTAGCTTCGAACAATATTTACAAATGACAAAGACTCAACACGAGAAAACATTGAAAGTGCTAAGAACCGATAACGCGAAAGAATACGTTTCAGAAGACTTTAAAAATCTGTTAGTGAAAAATGGAATCGAGCGTGAATTAACAGTTCCGTACAACCCACAACAAAACGGGAAAGCTGAGCGGATGAACCTTACGTTATTCGATATGGTGCGTTGTTTATTATTACAATCCGGTTTAAGTCCGAATTTTTGGGCCGAAGCGTTAAGTACGGCGGTTTATATTCGGAACAAATGTCCTTCAAGAGCAATTGATGGTGAAATTCCGGAAGAACAATGGACTGGTCGAAAAGTGAACATAAAACATTTACGAGCTTTCGGTTGTCGTGCGTGGATAAAAATTCCAAAAGAACAGTTAAAGGGGAAGTTATCGAAACGTGCAATTTCATGTATTTTTATCGGTTACGAAAAAGGTGTTAAGGGTTATCGGTTGTGGAACCCGGATGAACAAAAAATCTATATTAGTAGAGACGTTGTTTTCGATGAGACTGTTTTTCCTTTGTTAAAATTAACAGGTGACACGTATCTTCAATCCGAAGAGAAGATTGGAATACCATCTCAGGTTTTCGTTGTTGAAGATAGTGCCAGTGAGACAAATCCGGACGAAGACGCACTCAACGAGAGGGGGATAGAAGTTGAAGACCATGGCGTCAAGTGCGTTGTCCCAGAAGACATCGAAGAACAGCCTGTTCCAGAAGACATCACAGAAGACTTAACAAATTCTTTTAATATTTTTTCAGGTCCGAATATAGATAGAAAGGAAACTTATGCGGCAGAGATCTCACAATTGAGAAGATCCAAACGAATTGCGAACAAAAGAAGAAATCAACTGGATCCAGCGCAAGATGCAGCTCGATTGGTGACAACAAAAATGTATGAACCAAGGTCATATCATGAAGCAATTTGCGGTGAAGAATCGGAGCTCTGGCGCAGGGCGATGGACGAAGAGATTGCAAACCATAATATCAACGAGTCATGGACGTTAGTTGATCGACCTCTTGAGAGAAATGTCATCAAATCCAAGTGGGTGTACAAACTTAAACGGGACCAAAATGGTGAAGTAATTCGACATAAGGCTAGGTTAGTAGCAGTTGGTTGTACTCAAAAGTTTGGAGAAGACTATTTTGAGACATTTGCACCAGTAATTCGTCAAAGATCGGTCAAGGTGCTAGTCGTCCTTGGCATGCAACTTGGTTGGGTACATGATCAAATCGATGTTGTGGCAGCATATCTCAATGAGCCATTGACCGAAATAATTTACATGGAACAACCAGAAGGATATTCTGACGATAATGTGAAATCCAAAGTATGTTTGCTAAAGAAAAGCATATACGGACTAAAACAGTCTGGACGAAATTGGAATGAGTCACTGAATCGTCACCTTATTTCTATTGGGTTGAATAGATCAAAAGCAGAACCAAGTATATATTTTGATATAAGAAGAGGTATAATTGTCGGAGATTATGTTGATGACATGTTAACTATTGCTAAAGATCATGATACGATGGAAACATTTAAAGAAGAACTGAGAAGAAAGTTCGAAATCGTAAGTAACAATAAACTAGATTTCTTTCTCGCTATGCATTTTGAATGGAATGCTGATGGGAGCCTGATGATTGACCAAGAAGCATACATTGAACGGATGCTTGAAGAATTTGGTTTACAAGACTGTAAAGGGGTAACTACACCTATAGAGTTAGGCATGTTGAACGAAAATGAAGAACGCTTAACTGACAAGCCTTACAGACGAGCTGTGGGACAAATCTTATATTTGGCAAACGCGACAAGGCCAGATTTGGCTTTTACGGCGGCATATTTAAGTCAGTTTAACGAAAACGCGACAGAACACCATTGGAAAATGATTGAAAGAGTTCTACGTTACATAAAAGAAACGAAAAGTTTCCGATTAATTTATAAAATAACAGGAGAGAAACCATTCTTTTACTGTGACGCGGACTGGGCTACAAATAGAAAGGATCGAAGATCATTTAGCGGCTATGTAGGTTTCATGGGTGGATGTATAGTTAGTTGGGCTACCAGAAAACAAAGAGTCGTAGCGCTATCTTCGATGGAAGCCGAGCTAATCGCGGCTTGCTTAGCGGCAAAAGAAATCATATGGCTTCAAAATTTTTTGAAAGAAATTAATTTGGAGCATTTAATTGGGAAAACTACCAAATTATATGAAGATAATCATGGAGCGATTTCTGCAATGAAAAACCATAGAACTTCAGATCGTAGTAAACATATTGATTTGCGATATTTTTATATACGAGAGCTGATTGATGAAGAAAAAATCAAAATTGATTATTGTAAGAGCGAACAAAATGTGGCAGATGGATTAACAAAAGCACTAGGACGAGGAAAGCTGGAAAAATTTTGCGAATTTATAGGTCTTAGAAGAAAAAACTGAAGAAGTGGTAAGTCGGACCACGACACTGAGAGGGGGTGTTGGAAGAAATTTTACAGCGCCGTGTCCGAGCACCATCTAGCGGCATTATTTAAAAATATATGTACTGTTTTTCTCTCATTCATTGTACAAGAAACTGCGAATAGAGTACCTGTCAAGAACGCGTTGTACGTGTTTTATTTCTTGCCTATTATTAATCCTTTTAGTTTTTGTTTACGCAGTTTTTATCCACAAATATAACTATAATAACACCATGAATAAATAAAAAAACAAAGAACGACAAATTCTGCGTTCTTATTACGCTAATTCTATCTCTGAATTAAAAATTCTCGGTAAAAGAACGCAAAATTTGACGTTTGTTTCTTTAAAGTGAAAAATAAAAAAGAGGTTAGTTTTCCTTTAATATATATATACAGGTGTCCATTTTAAGTGGTACACTATTGCTATCTCGGGAACTATAAGAGCTACGAGGTCGGTTAAATTAGCAAAAAAATTCTATTTTACAACACTATTAAAATGAGACAAACAAATTTTATTTTAAACCAGCGGTTCTCAAGATATGGAGCCCAACTTTTTAATTTTAAATGGGACATCATATATATTTTTACATATTTGGAGTCTACATGAAATTACAAATCTAACGGTACGGTTATAGTTAATTTTTAGTTAAATAATAAAATTCCTATGTTGTTATTAATTTTGTATTCTTTTACCTGAAAATAGCAGTTGCCATGAATAAATAAAAAAAACAAAAAACGACAAATTCTGCGTTCTTATTACGCTAATTCTATCTCTGAATAAAAAATTCTCGGTAAAAGAACGCAAAATTTGACGTTTGTTTCTCTAAAGTGAAAAATAAAAAAGAGGTTAGTTTTCCTTTAATATATATATACAGGTGTCCATTTTAAGTGGTACACTATTGCTATCTCGGGAACTATAAGAGCTACGAGGTCGGTTAAATTAGCAAAAAAATTCTATTTTACAACACTATTAAAATGAGATAAACAAATTTTATTTTAAACTAGTGGTTCTCAAGATATGGAGCCCACCTTTTTTATTTTAAATGGGACATCATATATATTTTTACATATTTGGAGTCTACATGAAATTACAAATCCAACGGTATGGTTAAAATTAATTTTTAGTTAAATATTGAAATTCCTATGTTGTTATTAATTTTGTATTCTTTTACCTGAAAATAGCAGTTGCCATGAATAAATAAAAAAACCAAAAACGACAAATTCTGCGTTCTTATTACGCTAATTCTATCTCTGAATTAAAAATTCTCGGTAAAAGAACGCAAAATTTGACGTTTGTTTCTCTAAAGTGAAAAATAAAAAAGAGGTTAGTTTTCCTTTAATATATATATATATATATATATATATATATATATATATATATATATATATACAGGTGTAAATTTTAAGTGGTACCCTATTGCTATCTCGGGAACTATAAGAGCTAAAAGGTCGGTTAAATTAGCAAAAAAATTCTATTTTACAACACTATTAAAATGAGACAAACAAATTTTATTTTAAACCAGGGGTTCTCAAGATATGAAGCCCAACTTTTTTATTTTAAATGGGACATCCTATATATTTTTACATATTTGGAGTCTGCATGAAATTACAAATCCAACGGAATGGTTAATGTTAATTTTTAGTTAAATAATAAAATTCCTATGTTGTTATTAATTTTGTATTCTTTTACCTGAAAATAGCAGTTGCCATGAATAAATAAAAAAACAAAAAACGACAAATTCTGCGTTCTTATTACGCTAATTCTATCTCTGAATGAAAAATTCTCGGTAAAAGAACGCAAAATTTGACGTTTGTTTCTCTAAAGTGAAAAATAAAAAAAAAGGTTAGTTTTCCTTTAATATATATGTACAGGTGTCCATTTTAAGTGGTACACTATTGCTATCTCGGGAACTATAAGAGCTACGAGGTCGGTTAAATAAGCAAAAAAATTCTATTTTACAACACTATTAAAATGAGACAAACAAATTTTATTTTAAACCAGCGGTTCTCAAGATATGGAGCCCAACTTTTTTATTTTAAATGGGACATCATATATATTTTTACATATTTGGAGTCTACATGAAATTACAAATCCAACGGTATGGTTAAAGTTAAATTTTAGTTAAATAATAAAATTCCTATGTTGTTATTAATTTTGTATTCTTTTACCTGAAAATAGCAGTTGCCATGAGTAAATAAAAAAACAAAAAACGACAAATTCTGCGTTCTTATTACGCTAATTCTATCTCTGAATTAAAAATTCTCGGTAAAAGAACGCAAAATTTGACGTTTGTTTCTCTAAAGTGAAAAATAAAAAAGAGGTTAGTTTTCCTTTAATATATATATACAGGTGTCCATTTTAAGTGGTACACTATTGCTATCTCGGGAACTATTAGAGCTACGAGGTCGGTTAAATTAGCAAAAAAAATCTATTTTACAACACTATTAAAATGAGACAAACAAATTTTATTTTAAACCAGCGGTTCTCAAGATATGGAGCCCAACTTTTTTATTTTAAATAGGACATCATATATATTTTTACATATTTGGAGTCTACATGAAATTACAAATCCAACGGTATGGTTAAAGTTAATTTTTAGTTAAATAATAAAATTCCTATGTTGTTATTAATTTTGTATTCTTTTACCTGAAAAAAGCAGTTGCCATGAATAAATAAAAAAACAAAAAACGACAAATTCTGCGTTCTTATTACGCTAATTCTATCTCTGAATTAAAAATTCTCGGTAAAAGAACGCAAAATTTGACGTTTGTTTCTCTAAAGTGAAAAATAAAAAAGAGGTTAGTTTTCCTTTAATATATATATACAGGTGTCCATTTTAAGTGGTACACTATTGCTATCTCGGGAACTATAAGAGCTACGAGGTCGGTTAAATTAGCAAAAAAATTCTATTTTACAACACTATTAAAATGAGACAAACAAATTTTATTTTAAACCAGCGGTTCTCAAGATATGGAGCCCAACTTTTTTATTTTAAATGGGACATCATATATATTTTTACATATTTGGAGTCTACATGAAATTACAAATCCAACGGTATGGTTAAAGTTAATTTTTAGTTAAATAATAAAATTCCTATGTTGTTATTAATTTTGTATTCTTTTACCTGAAAATAGCAGTTGCCATGAATAAATAAAAAAACAAAAAACGACAAATTCTGCGTTCTTATTACGCTAATTCTATCTCTGAATTAAAAATTCTCGGTAAAAGAACGCAAAATTTGACGTTTGTTTCTCTAAAGTGAAAAATAAAAAAGAGGTTAGTTTTCCTTTAATATATATATATACAGGTGTCCATTTTAAGTGGTACACTATTGCTATCTCGGGAACTATAAGAGCTACGAGGTCGGTTAAATTAGCAAAAAAATTCTATTTTACAATGCTATTAAAATGAGACAAACAAATTTTATTTTAAACCAGCGGTTCTCAAGATATGGAGCCCAACTTTTTTATTTTAAATGGGACATCATATATATTTTTACATATTTGGAGTCTACATGAAATTACAAATCCAACGGTATGGTTAAAGTTAATTTTTAGTTAAATAATAAAATTCCTATGTTGTTATTAATTTTGTATTCTTTTACCTGAAAAAAGCAGTTGCCATGAATAAATAAAAAAACAAAAAACGACAAATTCTGCGTTCTTATTACGCTAATTCTATCTCTGAATTAAAAATTCTCGGTAAAAGAACGCAAAATTTGACGTTTGTTTCTCTAAAGTGAAAAATAAAAAAGAGGTTAGTTTTCCTTTAATATATATATACAGGTGTCCATTTTAAGTGGTACACTATTGCTATCTCGGGAACTATAAGAGGTACGAGGTCGGTTAAATTAGCAAAAAAATTCTATTTTACAACACTATTAAAATGAGACAAACAAATTTTATTTTAAACCAGCGGTTCTCAAGATATGGAGCCCAACTTTTTTATTTTAAATGGGACATCATATATATTTTTACATATTTGGAGTCTACATGAAATTACAAATCCAACGGTATGGTTAAAGTTAATTTTTAGTTAAATAATAAAATTCCTATGTTGTTATTAATTTTGTATTCTTTTACCTGAAAATAGCAGTTGCCATGAATAAATAAAAAAACAAAAAACGACAAATTCTGCGTTCTTATTACGCTAATTCTATCTCTGAATTAAAAATTCTCGGTAAAAGAACGCAAAATTTGACGTTTGTTTCTCTAAAGTGAAAAATAAAAAAGAGGTTAGTTTTCCTTTAATATATATATACAGGTGTCCATTTTAAGTGGTACACTATTGCTATCTCGAAAACTATAAGAGCTACGAGGTCGGTTAAATTAGCAAAAAAAAACTATTTTACAACACTATTAAAATGAGACAAACAAATTTTATTTTAAACCAGCGGTTCTCAAGATATGGAGCCCAACTTTTTTATTTTAAATGGGACATCATATATATTTTTACATATTTGGAGTCTACATGAAATTACAAATCCAACGGAATGGTTAATGTTAAATTTTAGTTAAATAATAAAATTCCTATGTTGTTATTAATTTTGTATTCTTTTACCTGAAAATAGCAGTTGCCATGAATAAATAAAAAAACAAAAAACGACAAATTCTGCGTTCTTATTACGCTAATTCTATCTCTGAATTAAAAATACTCGGTAAAAGAACGCAAAATTTGACGTTTGTTTCTCTAAAGTGAAAAATAAAAAAGAGGTTAGTTTTCCTTTAATATATATATACAGGTGTCCATTTTAAGTGGTACACTATTGCTATCTCGGGAACTATAAGAGCTATGAGGTCGGTTAAATTAGCAAAAAAATTCTATTTTACAACACTATTAAAATGAGACAAACAAATTTTATTTTAAACCAGCGGTTCTCAAGATATGGAGCCCAACTTTTTTATTTTAAATAGGACATCATATATATTTTTACATATTTGGAGTCTACATGAAATTACAAATCCAACGATATGGTTAAAGTTAATTTTTAGTTAAATAATAAAATTCCTATGTTGTTATTAATTTTGTATTCTTTTACCTGAAAATAGCAGTTGCCATGAATAAATAAAAGAACAAAAACCGACAAATTCTGCGTTCTTATTACGCTAATTCTATCTCTGATTTAAAAATTCTCGGTAAAAGAACGCAAAATTTGACGTTTGTTTTTCTAAAGTGAAAAATAAAAAAGAGGTTAGTTTTCCTTTAATATATATATACAGGTGTCCATTTTAAGTGGTACACTATTGCTATCTCGGGAACTATAAGAGTTACGAGGTCGGTTAAATCAGCAAAAAAAATCTATTTTATAACACTATTAAAATGAGACAAACAAATTTTATTTTAAACCAGCGGTTCTCAAGATATGGAGCCCACCTTTTTTATTTTAAATGGGACATCATATATATTTTTACATATTTGGAGTCTACATGAAATTACAAATCCAACGGTATGGTTATAGTTAATTTTTAGTTAAATAATAAAATTCCTATGTTGTTATTAATTTTGTATTCTTTTACCTAAAAATAGCAGTTGCCATGAATAAATAAAAAAACAAAAAACGACAAATTCTGCGTTCTTATTACGCTAATTCTATCTCTGAATTAAAAATTCTCGGTAAAAGAACGCAAAATTTGACGTTTGTTTCTCTAAAGTGAAAAATAAAAAAGAGGTTAGTTTTCCTTTAATATATATATACAGGTGTCCATTTTAAGTGGTACACTATTGCTATCTCGAAAACTATAAGAGCTACGAGGTCGGTTAAATTAGCAAAAAAAATCTATTTTACAACACTATTAAAATGAGACAAACAAATTTTATTTTAAACCAGCGGTTCTCAAGATATGGAGCCCAACTTTTTTATTTTAAATGGGACATCATATATATTTTTACATATTTGGAGTCTACATGAAATTACAAATCTAACAGTATGGTTAAAGTTAATTTTTAGTTAAATAATAAAGTTCCTATGTTGTTATTAATTTTGTATTCTTTTACCTGAAAATAGCAGTTGCCATGAATAAATAAGAAAACAAAAAACGACAAATTCTGCGTTCTTATTACGCTAATTCTATCTCTGAATTAAAAATTTTTGGTAAAAGAACGCAAAATTTGACGTTTGTTTCTCTTAAGTGAAAAATAAAAAAGAGGTTAGTTTTCCTTTAATATATATATATATATATATATATATATATATATATATATATATATATATACAGGTGTCCATTTTAAGTGGTACACTATTGCTATCTCGGGAACTATAAATCTACGAGGTCGGTTAAATTAGCAAAAAAATCTATTTTACAACGCTATTAAAATGAGACAAACAAATTTTATTTTAAACCAGCGGTTCTAAAGATATGGAGCCCAACTTTTTTATTTTAAATGGGACATCATATATATTTTTACATATTTGGAGTCTACATGAAATTACAAATCCAACGGTATGGTTAAAGTTAATTTTTATTTAAATAATAAAATTCCTATGTTGTTATTATTTTTGTATTTTTTTACCTGAAAATATCAGTTGCCATGAATAAATAAAAGAACAAAAAACGACAAATTCTGCGTTCTTATTACGCTAATTCTATCTCTGAATTAAAAATTCTCGGTAAAAGAACGCAAAATTTTACGTTTGTTTCTCTAAAGTGAAAAATAAAAAAGAGGTTAGTTTTCCTTTAATATATATATACAGGTGTCCATTTTAAGTGGTACACTATTGCTATCTCGGGAACTATAAGAGCTACTATATCGCTACGGACCTCCATCAGGGTTTCCCCTGACTTCATCCTGACCAGGCATAGTTCACCATCTTTCGGGTCCCAGCGTGTACGCTCTTGGTGCGCCGCAATTCGCAATGAATACGCGACGCCCCGGGAATGCGGGGTAATATATATTTCATTACCCATCTTCCCTTAATTTAATGAATTACGAAAATTCACAAATATTCACTTTCATTACGCCTTTAGGTTTAATAAAATCCCAATGACTTGCGCACATGCTAGACTCCTTGGTCCGTGTTTTAAGACGGGTCCTGTAATTACCCAAAACATAAACGCCGTTGACAGATGATAAGGAACGGTTTGAGAACATCATAACTAACAACATCATATGTGGAGAATCGGCATAAAATCCGATTTCCACAACATATAAACATTTGTTATGAGTCTAAAACGCTCGCTAAGTTGTAGCGACACACCATCATATACTTAATACCATCGGGTAGATATCGGGACATTATAAGTCCGTAAAATGCACATGTCGTAAAACATGACATTACGGTCTCCATTATAAGCCTTAGACAACTATACCCCAATGGGTCACGACGCCCTACAAGGGGAGAAGTGCATGCCTCCGATCATAAACTAATAACATAAAGTAGCGGAGCACCACATACATCTAAACACGGACGAACCGGAATAGATAATGTAATGTCTCATATAAATAAACACTACTAAATGGTCATAACCGGTGAGGCAATTGAATCTCCCCGTTCGAACTTTCGGGAACCACAGGTTTACCCCTGAACAGTTTCACGTACTCTTGAACTCTCTCTTCAAAGTTCTTTTCAACTTTCCCTCACGGTACTTGTTCGCTATCGGTTTCGCAGTAATATTTAGCCTTAGATGGAGTTTACCACCCACTTAGAGCTGCACTCTCAAGCAACCCGACTCTAAGGAGAAACCCACCCAAATATATAAACGGTCACTACGGGCCTGGCACCCTCTATGGGCGAATGGCCCCCTTCAAGAAGGACTTGGACGCGCTTATAAATACTTAGGTTAAACGGGCTCTCCCAAACACTACATTGCCCGACAACCGTTTCCGACTGTGGGCTTCAGTGCTGGGCTTCTCCCTGTTCGCTCGCCGCTACTAAGGGAATCCTAGTTAGTTTCTTTTCCTCCGCTTAATAATATGCTTAAATTTAGCGGGTAATCTCACCTAACCTGAGGTCGCATATATAAATATTATAAATAAAAATTGGAATATTTTTATATGTGTTTATTATAAATTTTTAAAAAACCTGTTAGAAAACACAAAAAATTATTAATAGTATATATTATAACATACAATGTTAATTTTTCCTTTTTGGTCGGTTAATAAACATAATATCATAAACTTTCAACACATAACACACATATTTATTCTAACATAGGGAATTATTTATATATGACTAAATACAATTTAATGTCTATTATATATATCCAAAAAAACTCTCAGAACCATTAAATGCATTATATCATATATGTATATAATATCCCTATTTTTATACATAACATCGTATGTATATGTGCTTAACGAAAGTTACGATTTCTGTATAAAAACACAAGAAAAAAAAACCATCATGTTATACTATTAAAACCAGGTTAACAAATAACACAATATAAAATTCCAGCGTGTTTATTATATACATTTTTCAAAAACACATTTAATGTATTTTTATGTATAATTCGTGTACGGTTCAATATATCAACAACAACACAATAACATATATATTATTGTGAGAGTTCGAAATATTTCACCAGAGACACTAGTAACAAATTTAAGAGTACAATTCTAATCTCAAAACTAGAGGTATAGTTTACGAAAAGAATTGAAAACTCCATAATCGATTGTTAAATAAATTTAACAATCAGTCTGGTTTATAATAAAACACGACCCTCAGTCTGGTGTGGTCTGGAAATAGTATCCCAAGACCGCAATGTGCGTTCGAAATATCAATGTTCATGTGTCCTGCAGTTCACAAGTTGACGCGCAATTAGCTGCGTTCTTCATCGATCTGCGAACCAAGTGATCCACTGTTCAGGGTGATTTAATACAAATATAAAATACATACACATATATACCAAAAATGATACTTTTATAAATATTATCCAGCCCGTATCATTTATTATAAATAAGTATACATGCACATATATTTATATGTTCGGAAGTTCTATTCATACTACTATGTATTATCAAAAAAATACAATATGTTTTTATATTTCTCTATTTCAAAGTAATGCGCGTAACATGTAAGCTGTTTGATGGTTATTAACAAAATATACACAATATACGGTAAATAAATACTAAATGAGTAACTCAGTAAAGAGCACTGCATCAATAGTTTATTATAAATATACCACATATATTTATTATAATGTATATTATACATGTTATATAAACACATACAATACAACAAACAGAACACGCACACCAGAAATTATTATAATCATCATATGTACTTTTATAATATGATAAACATAGATTTTTCTGCATATCACTTCAAGCAAATACAAAATTTATTCAGTATACTTAACAAAAAAAAAAATATACTGATATTATAATAAAATAATGTATTAAACCTGTATGCATAAGGTATATTGGTAGCGGCGACAGATATCCTTTACGACCCACAAATAATGAGGCAATACAAAGTTAAATGTTTATAAAACATAAATCAAGCATTGACACTCATTACCTTTCCGTACCATATTATTTTATGTCTATCTATATAACACATACAATTATTAGCACATAAAATTGTTACGTAGGAACCAACTACCAGATATATATATATATATATATATATATATATATATATATATATATATAAGATACAACTTTTCTCACAAAGAGAAAAGATAAACGACAACTTTCGTTGTCGTTTGATTTTTGGAAGTTCAATTCATACTACTATGTAATATCAAAAAAAAAAAATACAATATGTTTTTATATTTCTCTATTTCAAAGTAATACGTACATGTAAGCCGTATGATGGGTATTAACAAAATATACATAATATATGGTAAATAACTAAAATGGTAACTCAGTAAAGAGCATTGCATCTAGTTTATTATAAATATACCCATATATTTATTATAATGTATATTATACATGTTAAATAAACACATACAATACAGTACAAACAGAACGTAAACTAGAAATTATTATCATATACATATATGTACTTTTATAATATGATAAACATAGATTTTCTGCATATCACTTCAAGCAAATACAAATATTATTCAGTATACTTATTACAAAAAATATATACTGATATTATAATAAATATTGTATTAAACTTGTATGCATAAGGTATATATTGGTAGAGGCGACAGATATCCTTTACGACCCACAAATAATGAGGCAATACAAAGTTAAATGTT
>JAQOWZ010000010.1:25555000-25565000 GCA_035578165.1 Stenolophus ochropezus | reverse complement strand
CCTCGGACCTTGAAAATCCAGGAGAGGGTCACGTGGAGGTGTCGCGCCGGTTCGTACCCATATCCGCAGCAGGTCTCCAAGGTGAAGAGCCTCTAGTCGATAGAATAATGTAGGTAAGGGAAGTCGGCAAATTGGATCCGTAACTTCGGGATAAGGATTGGCTCTGAGGATCGGGACGTGTCAGGCTTGGTTGCGAAGTGGGTTTCGGTTAACGTGCCGGGCCTGGGCGAGGTGATTTCTGTTTTTTTGTATTATGTGCTTTCGGGTATATATATGAATAACAGTAATGATCCGAGTTCGGTCCCGTGCCTTGACCTCCCATGGAACTTCCTTGCTGCAAGGCCTCGCGAGTACGATGGTATGCAAATATCAGCCGTTCGGAGTGTCCTTTTCGGCCGTCATTTAACGATCAACTCAGAACTGGCACGGACCAGGGGAATCCGACTCCATGATGGAGGTATATATAATTAAAACAAAGCAGATTTTGAATTTTTTTTCTTCGCTATCCAAAAAAGCTTCAAATAAAAGTTATAGAAGACAAAATTCTAAGACAAAATTATTTGAAGCACTTTTTTCTGCAGTCATTTGTTTCATTGTACACCCTAGCTAACTTCTTTATTATACATGATAAATGTTTTGTTTCTTGACATAATTACCTTTCTAAAAATCTATTTTAAAAATTTGTAAAAAAAAACAATTGAAAATTTGACATAATACGTCTTTTTCACATTTGTGTCTCTGGAGCTTACATGAATTTTATAGAAAGAAAAACTTATCCGCATATCAATTTGATATATAGAGGTGAATAAAAATTTGTATGCCGCAAGGTCTTGTCATGTCAAATTTTCAAGGTCACTTAGGTCATGACGACAGTTTTCCAGCAAAATTTATAAATTTTGATATCGATATAAAGAGTTGACTCATGTCTCCACAATCATGTGCTGTTTGCTAATATATATGCAAAAACAATTAAACTTCGACCATTTCTTTGTTGACCACGTATGCAGAGCCTTACAGGGTAGAGATATTGAGAAAAAAATGTGACAACAAACAACAATGAACATAACTATAAACCTCAAAAAACCTATAGTATCGGCGATAAATGGAAAAATAATTTAAGAGTTCAGATAGCATTTTTTTGAAAAATCATAACATCCTTATTTATTAATACTAAATATTGATATTTATACTATCGTAGAATGTTATTAAGGACTATCGAAAAATATAAAAAAAAATACTTTCAGTTGTTAGAAATAGGGGTAAAATATAAAAATTTAATTTAAAACTGTCTTTTGTAAATCAGTGTATAGGGTAATGTAAGGAGAACAAAACATCCTTATACAATTTTTTAATCGGTCTAATAGGATTCAAGTTACAATTTTTTTAAATTTGTAAAAATATTTCAAATTTTTAAAAATCATATCTCTTTTATTTATAATTATTAAATGCTCATATTTACAACGCATTAGAATATTGTCAAGGACTATCGAACACCATAAAAATATATCACTTTCAATTGTTACAAATTAGGGCAAAATATGAAAAATATATTTACACTATTTAATTGTACACAGTATTGTAGAGCATTACAAGTAGAGATATATATCCTTATACAATTTTTCATTTGGGCCAATAGGATAGCAATTAGAAATTTTTAAAATTTATTCGTGTCTATGTTGATCACGTATGCAGAGCCTTACTACATAGAGATATTGAAAAAGTTTCAAATACATAATATGCAGAATGTGATAACAAACAATAGTGAACATATCTATGAACCTCAAAAAACTTATAGTATCGGCGATAAATGGAAAAATATTTTAAGAGTTCAAATAGCATTTTTTTAAAAAATCATAACTTCTTTATTTACTATTAATAAATATTGATATTCATACAATAGCAGAATATTATAAAGGACTACTGAACAACATAAAAAAAATTGACTTTCAACTGTTTGATATAGGGGCAAAATATAAAATTTTATAAAAAATCTTTATTTCGTAAATCATTTCATAGAACAATGTAAGGAGAACAAAATATCCTTATACAATTTTTTCATTGAACCAATAGGATTCCAGTAAGAATAAGTTTTTTAAATTCATAAAAATGTGTAAAATTTTAGAAAATCATATCTTTTTTATTTATAATTATTATATGCTGATATTTACAATATAATAGTATACTATGAATGATAATCCAACAACATAAAAATGTCTCACTTTCAATTGTTAGAAATAGAAGCAAAATATAAAAGATAAATTTATACTTTTTTTTGTACCCAGTATTGTAGAGCATAGCAAGTAGAGAAATTAATCCTTATACAATTTTTCAAACGGACCAATAGGAATGCAATTAGAATTTTTTTAATATTATACATTTCTATGTTGATCACGTATGTAGAGCCTTACCAGGCGGAGATATTGAAAAAATCTTCAAATATATATTATGCAGGATGTGATAACAAACAACAATGAACATAACGGTAAACCACAACAGGCTTATAATTTCGGCAATAAATGGAAATAAAATATCAAAATTCAAACAAGATTTTTTTAAAAAATCATAACTATGTTATGTAGAAATATTAAATGCTGATATTTATATTATAAGAGAATATTATCAAGGTCTACCGACTGATAAAAAAATCTAACTTTCAATTGTTAGAAATAGGAGCAAAATATAAAAGATAAATTAACACTATTTTTTTGTACCCAGTATTGTAGAGCATAGCAAGTAGAGAAATTAATCTTTATACAATTTTTCAAACGGACCAATAGGAATGCAATTGGAATTTTTTTAATATTATACATTTCTATGTTGATCACGTATGTACAGCCTTACCAGGAAGAGATATTGATAAAATCTTTAAATATATATTATGCAGGATGTGACAACAAACAACAATGAACATAACGGTAAATCACAACAGGCTTATAATTTCGGCGATAAATGGAAATAAAATATCAAAATTCAAACAAGATTTTTTAAAAAAATCATAACTTTGTTATGTAGAAATATTAAATGCTGATATTTATATTATAAGAGAATATTATCAAGGTCTACCGTCCGATAAAAAAAAAATCTATCTTTCAATTGTTAGAAATAGAAGCAAAATATAAAAGATAAATTTATACTTTTTTTTGTACCCAGTATTGTAGAGCATAGCAAGTAGAGAAATTAATCCTTATACAATTTTTCAAACGGACCATTAGGAATGCAATTAGAATTTTTTTAATATTATACATTTCTATGTTGATCACGTATGTAGAGCCTTACCAGGCGGAGATATTGAAAAAATCTTCAAATATATATTATGCAGGATATGACAACGAACAACTATGAACATAACGGTAAACCACAACAGGCTTATAATTTCGGCGATAAATGGAAATAAAATATCAAAATTCAAACAGGATTTTTTCAAAAAATCATAACTTTGTTATGTAGAAATATTTAATGCTGATATTTATATTATAACAAAATATTATTAAGGTCTACCGACCGTTAAAAAAAATGTAACTTTTAATTGTTAGAAATAGGAGTAAAATATAAAAGATAAATTTATTATTCTTTATACAATTTTTCAAACGGACCAATAGGAATATTAATAATAGGAATCAATAGGAAAGGTGTTATGATTTTTAGATTATTCCGCACCGTATTAGTTGCTGTTATATTGAGTTCTGTTTATTCGTGTTCCCAGCACCCGAGTTCCCAGCGTTTTGAGTTCTGCCACGCCTCACTAGTGTCTAATTAAAACAAAGCATTGCGATGGCCCCGACGGGTGTTGACGCAATGTGATTTCTGCCCAGTGCTCTGAATGTCAACGTGAAGAAATTCAAGCAAGCGCGGGTAAACGGCGGGAGTAACTATGACTCTCTTAAGATTATTGACTCTCTTAATGATGGTGAATAAGGTGACCACCTCGTCGTGGTGAGAGTCCCCAGTAGTCTACTGCTGCCAGCAGTAGATGAAGCTAAGAGTCACCTATCTCGCGGAGGTCGTTATGATCCGATCTCAACGTGGAGGTGGTTATGCTGTGATCTGGGATCTGCAGGGTGGCAGTCCCTCTGCCCTGTGGATCTAATAAAGCGGTGATGGCTCTAAGAGGAGTCGGGTAGGCAGCAAGTGAATGAGGGCTGCCCCTGAAGATGCACGGGTGACCCCCCCCTGGAAACAAAGGGCCGACCACGTGTACACTGATGGCAGGGCACGTGGTTGGGTTAGGTTGAGGGTGTGCTATGGCCTTCTTCACCCTTCCTACTCGCCGCCTGCGTCCACCGCACTGACCGGAGTACGTGGCAACAAGCGGAAAGGTGTTCGCAGACTATCTGTTGGGTATTGGTTTACAGCATAATAAAATAAAATATTTGAACAAACTCTAAAAACGATAACAGCATTTATACATGCTACATAAAGGTTGAGTATAAAGCCCCAACCGCGAACATAAAAGATACAGAAGCACCTCTAATACACGGACGAACCACTTCCCCGCAGTCCATTCGGTAACGTTCAAAGGCAGGTTAGGAAACTCTTGCAAAGTTTCCGTCTGAAGCCATAAGCAACCTTTGTCGGCTAAGTACCAGCGTATATTTCGACCGACGAGTGAAAAAGGAAGGCAAATCCTTGGAAACTCGTCGTCCGAGGTTAGGCTCGAGTACCGCGTTCGCGCGAGTTTTTTTTATTTTAAATTACTGTTGAGCTATCTCCGGATAGGAGCACACCACCTGGTGTCAACGTCGCCGTTAACCAGCAAAGCAGTGAAGGGTTAGATACAAAATAAAGTCTATAAAAGAACGGGCACTGAGATATTCCAGTGTCCAACAACCCTTGCTTGTGACCAAGGAGTTTTGACGGCCTTATTGCTAAGGCTCGTAATATTGGCTTTGTGGCATTTATTCTTAACATGGGTGTGTCCTGCGAATGCGGGGCAGTTCTGAAAGACGAGGTAGGTCTGAGGAGGCACAAGGCGCGTACATGCCGCGGTGGCCAGTTTTTCCCGGTCTGTGCCGACTGTGGACGGACCTTCAAGTCCGTCAATGGCCTGGGTCTTCATAGGAAGCATGCGCACCCTAAGGAGTATAACCGACAGCTGGAGGTGGAGGCATGTTCGGGTCGCTCCAGGAAACCATGGTCCGCCTTGGAACTGGAGCAGATGGCCCGCCTGGAGTCGGAATTCTCTGGCACCAGGTTACAGATTAATAACTACCTTGCCCACCACCTAAAGCGCTCAGTGGACTCCGTAAAGAGTAAGAGAAAGGACCTCGACTATAAGAACCGCGTAGCAGAGTTACTGGCTAAGCGGACAGCTGAGGCAGCGAACCCCGACGTCAATTCTGACAGTGACGGGTTCGTTACTCCTCCTTCAAGTCCCTTGAGGGAGGCTGGCACTAGTGCTCCGACTGATGCCACTCAGGCCCGTCGGCCTTTAGCGGTGGCATCAACGAGAGGTCTAGGAGACAAAACGACGACGGACTGCAACAATCCACGTCCCGGTCCGTCGCAGCTCCCAGACCCGGTGCACTTTGAGGCGGCAGACCCCGTGAGGGGTTATCTGTCGTCTCTACTCGATTCCGAGGTCTACGCGGACTACGCGGGCATAATACGGGACGTTCTGGAGAGTTGTTCGTCCGCCGCGTTGTCCCAGATCCTCGACCAACTAGTGCCAGTGAAGGCTGCCCGTGAGGCCAGTAAGAAGCGGGGTAAAGGTCCAGACTCGAGCTCTAAGGGGAAGGAAGCTGAGGTCGTGAAAGCTCCTCAGGCAAATAGCAGATCTTTGCGCAATAAAGAGAGGGCTTCGCTATTTAAAAAGACTCAGGACATTTACGGTCGGGATCGGAGGAGGCTGGTTGCCAGCATGTATGGAGAGTGCGAGCTAGACGCTCCTGAGGCGTGCTCCGACATAGCAGACGTAGCTGAGGAGTACGGTCGGATCTTTGGTGAAGAGTCGTCTCCAGACCGGGAGCCTGTGCACCCGGTCCATTACGGGGAGTACAACGTGTACTCGCCCATTACGATGGAGGAATTACGGGAGGTGGTGGCCCGCCTAAAACCTTCGGCCGCAGGACCTGATCGGGTAACCGTCAGCGACGTCAAGGCCATGGACATACGCCTATTGTGCATATTGTTGAATTGCATGCTCTTGACGTCGTCGGTCCCCGCAGCTTTGCTTCGGTGCAGAACTACCTTGATTCCCAAGGTAGGTAATCTCACTGAAGTGAAGAACTGGCGGCCTATAACAATCACCTCCCAAATACTCCGGCTCTTCAACAAGATCTTGGCCAAACGACTTAGCGAAATCTCTATACACATGGCACAAAAGGGATTTCGAAAGATCGATGGTTGCTTCGCCAACACAATGATATTACAGGCCCTCATCAAAGAGAGTCGGGACAACATTCGCCCCTATGCTGTTCTGACTCTAGACTTGAAAAAGGCATTCGACTCCGTGTCGGTGCACAGTCTTCCGAGGGCCCTTCGGCGTGTTGGCGTGGATGATAAAGTTGTCAAACTGGTGCAACGGCAGTATGCTGAAAGCAGCACCGTCATCCGTTGTGGCCGCGATCAGACGGATCCCATTCCAATGCGCAGGGGCGTCAAGCAGGGGGACCCACTCTCTCCTGTGCTCTTCAACCTTGTCATGGACGAACTGCTCGCCAATGTTGAGCATAAATATGGCGTAGAGGTGGGCGGCGAAAAGATTGCTTGCCTTGCTTACGCCGATGACCTGCTGATACTGGGTCCCGATGAGAGGCACGTCCAGTACACACTGGACGCCGTTATTGCTTTTCTAGACAAGCGTGGCCTCTCCATAAATCCCAGTAAATGCACGGCCCTCGTAACAAAAACCGTGCCCAAGAAAAAGAAGTTGTATGTTGTTACCTCGCCCTTAGTTTACGCTAAGGGATCACCCCTTAAGGTCGTGAAGACGGATGACGTCTTCCGTTACCTGGGTCGCAACTTCAATTTCATGGGCACGGAGCTTTTGGATGTAAGCAAGCTGGAGAAAGCTCTGGGCAATCTTAGTAGTAGCCCACTAAAACCCCCACAAAAGTTGCTGCTGCTCACCCAGCATATAATACCACGGGCACTGAGCGATATGCAGTACCCTGGGATCACGGCAAATACACTCAGCCAGTGCGACCTGGCGATCAGAAAGTGCATCAAAGCGGCACTCCATCTGCCAAGCCAGACCCCCAATGCGTTCTTTTACGCTAAGCGTAAAGATGGGGGTCTTGGGATAACACAGTTGGGTTCTGCTATCCCGCTGATTATGCAGAACCGCATTAAGCGCTTGATGCTATCTGATTGCCCTTTCGCCAGAGCTGCTTTGTCGTGTAAACAGGGTCTGGCTCTACGGAGACGACTAGCCAGAATTTCTGGCAAAAACACTTCCTTGGGGGAGGTCGCAGCGGAGCAAAGGACGGCTCTTGAGTGCGGATATTCCGGCAATGGCCTTTACCAGTGCGGGTTCAATACTTATGCATGTAATAAGTGGATAAGTAGCCCGCCGAAGTATTGGTCAGGCCGGGATTACGTCCGAGCCGTCCAATTACGTGCCAACATGCTCCCGACTCGCGGCTGTCCTTATAATAACAAGGAAAATCGTCAATGCAGAGCTGGATGCAATCGCTCCGAAACGTTGTGCCACGTGTTGCAGGGGTGCAATATTACGCACTTCAGCCGAATCGAACGGCATAACTATGTAGCCAAGACGGTGAAAAAGGCCGCGATCAAGAAGGGGTGGAGTGTTGAGTGGGAACCACGAATAGTGGACAAAACGGGTTCAATCCGTAAGCCCGACCTGATATTGGTGCGCGGTGACGAGCTGATAATTTCCGATATCGCCGTTAAGTGGGAGGGTTCCGATCCTCTCACAACGGAATACACTAGGAAAGTCACCTATTATTCCAAACCCGACTTTTTAGACGCGGTGCGGAAGAAATATGGTGACAAACAAATCACCGTCGCACCGTATGTCACAGGCGCTAGGGGCACGTGGTGTCCCCTCAACAGGACGCTGGTCTCGAAGATCGATCTTTCTAAGAGAGATCAAGAGACCACGATTCTTGATACGTTGAAAGGTGGCTGGTCAATACACGCCGATTTCTATCGGCGTACTTGGCGTAAGAGGCCGTAGCCTCTCAGCCACCTTTGAACAGGCACTCTCACCGGGCTTGGAACATGGCTGCCTACCACGAACTGCACTGCGCGGTAAAGCTCTTTTAACGTGTTGTGTCGTTTTGTGCGTGTCGGGTTTTAAAGTAGGCTTAAGTTTTTAAATTCCATGTTTATTTATTTTTGCTCGTTTTTTAACTGTCGGTTCTTATTTTTAACATGTTAGCTCGTGACTGTCTTGTTCTTTTGCTCCGAGAGCATTTGGCGCCTGGCTTCGGCCAGGTTTCATTGTTTAACATCATGCTCGGGTTACGCTGATTTACAGCTTATTTTACCGACGGCCGGTATAGCCGAAACGCTTTTAAATTTCTATTTATTAGTTTATTTCATAGCCAAATGCCTCGTCATCTAATTAGTGACGCGCATGAATGGATTAACGAGATTCCTTCTGTCCCTATCTACTGGAGCGCGGGGAATAAACAGGACTTTGCGGGGGAATTTAATGTCGCACTGGGGAAGATTTATGATGTAATTATGGATATGAAACATAAAATAAGTAAGGATGATCTTGTGGATATCCAGGGGAAAATTAGGGCAATGGAAGCGGTTGTTATGGGGGCGGTTTTAGAGGTTGAATACTTGAGGGGGAGGCTTGCTGAGCAGGACAAGTTTAAGGACATCATTAGGGAATACGAAAGGGATAGAATTATGGAAAGGGGGGATACTATTGTTGAGCGCGACTTAGGGGAAGGGTGGCCATCTCTGGGGGGACCCAAGGGGAAAAGGGGAGCCGGGTGCAAGGATGGGGCTACATGCACTAGGAGAGCTGGGTGTAATGGGGAGCATATGGTTCAGGGGGGGCAAATGGGGAAAAAGGGGGAAGGGGGGGGAATCATGCCTAGGCGAAATGTGAATTATGCGGTGATCGTACGCTCAGGGGGGGAAGAGCCACTAGCTGCGGATGAGATAAAGAGTAGGGTGCTGGGGAACATAAGTAAGGATGTGAATGAGGTTAAGGTGAGCGCTGTACGGAAGGTAAGAAACGGAATTGCAATCGAAACAGCAACAGAGGCGGATCTACAGAAAATTAAAGATAGGGGGAAATTTGTGGAATTGGGTTTGAAATGTGAGGCACCCAGGAAAGTAGGTCCCAAAGTTGTAATATACGACGTGCCGGAGAACTTGTCCAAAGACGAGGTTATGGGGGATTTATACAAGAAAAATCTGGAGGGAGATATCACGGAGCAGGACTTTAGGGACAGAACCAAAATTATTTCCGCGGCTAAGGAACGTTACGTTGTTGAAATGTCTTGGAGGGCGAAAGAGCTTTTATGTTTACAGGGGCGAGTCTACATTGGTAGGTTGCATGAAATAGATGCCGTACAGCGCTGCTTCAGGTGTTATGCGTTTGGTCACGTGGCAAAAGAGTGCAAGGAGAAAGAGAATCTGTGTAGGAAATGTGGGGAATCGGGTCATTTAATCGCGGCGTGCAAGGGGAAGGAGAAATGCCGAAATTGCGTGATCGCGAAGCGCGAGAAAATAGATCATGGGGTTGGGTCGACGCAATGTCCGGAGTACGCGAGAGCCTTGGTGAGAACGAGGGAGCGAATCACAGTTGATTAATGTTCAGCATTATTCAACTAAACTGTGGGCGTGGTAGAGAGATCATGGCCGACGCGAGTCAGGGGTTGTTAGCCGACCGTATTGGGGTAGCCCTGTTACAGGAGCCCTATACGGTCGAAGACCGTGTTTGTGGCATGCCGTCTGCTATGCGCGTTTACGCGTACTCAGGCGAGGGGAGGCCCAAGGCGGCAGTTGTTGTTGTGGATGACACGCTGGATGTCATGGAATTTCCCGAGCTCGTCACAACCACAGGTGTTTG
>JAQOWZ010000010.1:25522500-25550000 GCA_035578165.1 Stenolophus ochropezus | reverse complement strand
CACATTTATATAATGTTTGTTTCATAACGAACGAACGAACGACGGACGATGAGTATAGAAGAGTTCGATGAAAAATAGATATTAGAATATTTTTATACATGATATATGTATTAATAATAATGTGTATATTTTTGGGCAAAGGTTTCGCATCTTGTTAGAAGACTTGTTTTTTTGGCATTAATAAGTAGCACTAGCAGTAACCTGTACAACTTTTCTCATTATTGGGACAGGCATCTCTGAATTTTTTTCCGCTGTTATATAGTAAAGCTTTATACAGGTCTTTCTGACGCGGGAGAAATAATGTGATTCACGGAAAATAAAATGTTTTCATTATTTAATATTACTAAGTACTAAACGCGATCCGATCTATCTTTGTTAACGACCGACCGACCGACCGACCGCCAGCTAGCTTAACACTAATTATCTCCATCACATCTGTTAAACCTTAAGTACTTTTTAATTTGTAAAAGTAAAGATTTTCTTAAAATTTTTACAGTTTAGCAGCAACAATTAGTAGATAAATATCCTATTTTCATAGGATTTAAACTCAGCATGTAGTACTTCTTAAGCACTTTACTTTTGTAAATTGACCAGGTTATTGTTAAATTTATACATGATATATACTATTTATAAAGGTTGCTTCTTGTTATTTATACATGTTATATATATTGTTTGATGCATAATGAGATGATAAAGATATAATAGAATAGAAGAGTTCGATGAAGTGATTTTAAAATGAAAATATTTTTTAAAATTTTTACAGTTTACAATACAATTAATAGATAAATATTTTTTATGGGATTTAAACCCAGTTTCTATTCAGGCATGTTGTATCCGTTAAGCAATTTATTTTTCTTAAATAAAGTTTTTTCCTAACTTTTATGGTTTAGCAATAATTGATAAATAAATATTTTTTTTGGGATTTGAACCAACTTTCTATTTTTTCTTATAGTACCACTTAAGCACTTTATTTTTGTTATATAAAGTTTTTCTATAACTTTTATGGTTTACGAATTATTAATAAATAAATATTTTCTTTGGGATTTGAACCCAGTTTCTATTCTATCATGTAGGGCCCGTTAACAACTTTACTTTTGTTATATAAAGTTTTTCTCTAACTTTTGTGGTTTAGGAATTATTAATGAATAAATATTTTCTTTGGGATTGGAACCCACTTTCTATTCTATCATGTAGGGCCCATTAACAACTTTACTTTTGTTATATAAAGTTTTTCTCTAACTTTTATGGTTTACGAGTTATTAATAAATAAATATTTTCTATGGGTTCCGAACCCACTTTATATTTAGGCATATAGTACACGTAAACCACTTTACTTTTGTTATATAAAGTTTTTCTCTAACTTTTATGGTTTACGAGTTATTAATAAATAAATATTTTCTATGGGTTCCGAACCCACTTTATATATAGGCATATAGTACACGTTAACCACTTTACTTTTGTTATATAAAGTTTTTCTCTAACTTTTATGGTTTACGAGTTATTAATAAATAAATATTTTCGTTGGGTTCGGAACCCACTTTTTATTTATGCATATATAACACGTTAAACACTTTACTTTTGTTATATAAAGTTTTTCTCTAACTTTTATGGTTTACGAGTTATTAATAAATAAATATTTTATATGGGTTCTGAACCCACTTTATATTTAGGCATATAGTACACGTTAACCACTTTACTTTTGTATTATAAAGTTTTTCTCTAACTTTTATGGTTTACGAGTTATTAATAAATAAATATTTTCGTTGGGTTCGGAACCCACTTTTTATTTATGCATATATAACACGTTAAACACTTTACTTTTGTTATATAAAGTTTTTCTCTAACTCTTATGGTTTACGAGTTATTAATAAATAAATATTTTCGTTGGGTTCGGAACCTACTTTTTATTTAGGCATATAGTACACGTTAACCACTTTACTTTTGTTATATAAAGTTTTTCTCTAACTCTTATGGTTTACGAGTTATTAATAAATAAATATTTTCGTTGGGTTCGGAACCCACTTTTTATTTAGGCATATAGTACACGTTAACCACTTTACTTTTGTTATATAAAGTTTTTCTCTAACTTTTATGGTTTACGAGTTATTAATAAATAAATATTTTCGTTGGGTTCGGAACCCACTTTTTATTTAGGCATATAGTACACGTTAACCACTTTAATTTTGTTATATAAAGTTTTTCTCTAACTTTTATGGTTTACGAGTTATTAATAAATAAATATTTTCGTTGGGTTCGGAACCCACTTTTTATTTATGCATATATTACACGTTAACAACTTTACTTTTGTTATATAAAGTTTTTCTCTAACTTTTGTGGTTTAGGAATTATTAATAAATAAATATTTTCTATGGGTTCCGAACCCACTTTATATTTAGGCATATAGTACACGTAAACCACTTTACTTTTGTTATATAAAGTTTTTCTCTAACTTTTATGGTTTACGAGTTATTAATAAATAAATATTTTCTATGGGTTCCGAACCCACTTTATATATAGGCATATAGTACACGTTAACCACTTTACTTTTGTTATATAAAGTTTTTCTCTAACTTGTATGGTTTACGAGTTATTAATAAATAAATATTTTATATGGGTTCTGAACCCACTTTATATTTAGGCATATAGTACACGTTAACCACTTTACTTTTGTTATATAAAGTTTTTCTCTAACTTTTATGGTTTACGAGTTATTAATAAATAAATATTTTCGTTGGGTTCGGAACCCACTTTTTATTTATGCATATATAACACGTTAAACACTTTACTTTTGTTATATAAAGTTTTTCTCTAACTCTTATGGTTTACGAGTTATTAATAAATAAATATTTTCGTTGGGTTCGGAACCCACTTTTTATTTAGGCATATAGTACACGTTAACCACTTTACTTTTGTTATATAAAGGTTTTCTCTAACTCTTATGGTTTACGAGTTATTAATAAATAAATATTTTCGTTGGGTTCGGAACCCACTTTTTATTTAGGCATATAGTACACGTTAACCACTTTACTTTTGTTATATAAAGTTTTTCTCTAACTTTTATGGTTTACGAGTTATTAATAAATAAATATTTTCGTTGGGTTCGGAACCCACTTTTTATTTAGGCATATAGTACACGTTAACCACTTTAATTTTGTTATATAAAGTTTTTCTCTAACTTTTATGGTTTACGAGTTATTAATAAATAAATATTTTCGTTGGGTTCGGAACCCACTTTTTATTTATGCATATATTACACGTTAAACACTTTACTTTTGTTATATAAAGTTTTTCTCTTACTTTTATGTTTTAGGAATTATTAAAATAAAAAAAGTAAACTTATACATGTTATACTAAAGGTGTTAGTTGAGAAGCATTTATACATGTTATAACTATTGCCTACACCGAAATTTTAGGTGAAACGTATATCGGCAAACGACCCGTCACTTCCCGGCATCTCAAGAGTACACACATCGTATGCCGTGTTTAATTTATTTTTGCCATCATAATACATATAGGGGACATAGTAGTGAAACGAAGATGTTGTGTTTTAAATATAAAAATATAATATTTCACTACACATTGAAACGATATTAAGAGATTTGTGATAATTAGTACAAGTTGAAGTTGAACATGTATAAGTGCATATATCTAACACATTTTATATAACATGTATAAGCACAACCTAACTATTCCGAAATTTTACTTGATATGACTGTCTGCAAATAAATAAACGATATTAAGAGATTTTTGAACATTGAGTATAAGTTACTGTATTCATGTTATATATATCAGCAGATAGTTTGTTCAAGTTGAAAATGTCTACATATTGAAACGATATTAAGAGATTTGTGAAAATAAGTACAAGTTGAAGTTTAAGTTGAACATGTATAAGTGCATATATCTAACACATTTTATATAACATGTATAAGCACAACCTACCTATTCCGAAATTTTGCTTGATATGACTGTCGGCAAACAAATCAACGATATTAAGAGATTTGTAGTAATAAGTACAAGTTAAAAGTTGATAATGTATAAGTGCATATATGTAACACATTTTATATAACATGTATAAGCACAACCTAACTATTCCGAAATTTTTCTTGATATGACTGTCTGCAAACAAATAAACGATATTAACAGATTTGTGGAAATAAGTACAAGTTCAAGTTGAAAATGTATAAGTGCATATATCTAACACATTTTATATAACATGTATAAGCACAACCTATTCCGAAATTTTGCTTAATATGACTGCCGGCAAACAAAGAAGCGATATTAAGAGATATGTGAAAATAAGTATAAGGTACTGGTATTCATGATATATATCAGGTGATAGTTTGTGGCACTTATACATGTTAGAACTACTGCCTACACTGAAATTTTAGTTGAAACGATTATCGGAAAACGAACCATCACTTCCCGGCATCTCAAGAGTACACACATCGTATGTGGTGTCTTATTTATTTTTGACATCATAATATATATAGGGGACATAGTAAGCATAGGGAAGAGGATATAAATAAATTTATACATGTATGATATTTTCATGTACTTTATTCAATATATTGATAAAATTAAGAAAATAAGTCAAGTTAACTTATACATGTTATATAAAAAGGTGATAGTTGGAAGCACTTATACATGTTATAACTACTACCAAACCCGAAATTTTAGGTGAAACGAATATCGGCAAATGTACCGTCACTTGCCGGCATCTCAAGAGTACACACATCGTATGTGGTGTCTTATTTATTTTTGACATCATAATATATATAGGGGACATAGTAAGCGTAGGGAAGAGGATATAAATAAATTTATACATGTATGATATTTCCGTGTACTTTATTCAATATATTGATAAAATTGAGAAAATAAGTCAAGTAAACTTATACATGTTATATAAAAAGGTGATAGTTGGAAGCACTTATACATGTTATAACTACTACCAAACCCGAAATTTTAGGTAAAACGAATATCGGCAAATGAACCGTCACTTGCCGGCATCTCAAGAGTACACACATCGTATGTGGTGTCTTATTTATTTTTGACATCATAATATACATAGGGGACATAGTACGAGGGTGTGTACCACTTTACTTTAGTATTATAAAGTTTTTCTCTAACTTTTATGGTTTACGAGTTATTAATAAATAAATATTTTCGTTGGGTTCGGAACCCACTTTTTATTTATGCATATATAACACGTTAAACACTTTACTTTTGTTATATAAAGTTTTTCTCTAACTTTTATGGTTCACGAGTTATTAATAAATAAATATTTTATATGGGTTCTGAACCCACTTTATATTTAGGCATATAGTACACGTTAACCACTTTACTTTTGTATTATAAAGTTTTTCTCTAACTTTTATGGTTTACGAGTTATTAATAAATAAATATTTTCGTTGGGTTCGGAACCCACTTTTTATTTATGCATATATAACACGTTAAACACTTTACTTTTGTTATATAAAGTTTTTCTCTAACTCTTATGGTTTACGAGTTATTAATAAATAAATATTTTCGTTGGGTTCGGAACCTACTTTTTATTTAGGCATATAGTACACGTTAACCACTTTACTTTTGTTATATAAAGTTTTTCTCTAACTCTTATGGTTTACGAGTTATTAATAAATAAATATTTTCGTTGGGTTCGGAACCCACTTTTTATTTAGGCATATAGTACACGTTAACCACTTTACTTTTGTTATATAAAGTTTTTCTCTAACTTTTATGGTTTACGAGTTATTAATAAATAAATATTTTCGTTGGGTTCGGAACCCACTTTTTATTTAGGCATATAGTACACGTTAACCACTTTAATTTTGTTATATAAAGTTTTTCTCTAACTTTTATGGTTTACGAGTTATTAATAAATAAATATTTTCGTTGGGTTCGGAACCCACTTTTTATTTATGCATATATTACACGTTAACAACTTTACTTTTGTTATATAAAGTTTTTCTCTAACTTTTGTGGTTTAGGAATTATTAATAAATAAATATTTTCTATGGGTTCCGAACCCACTTTATATTTAGGCATATAGTACACGTAAACCACTTTACTTTTGTTATATAAAGTTTTTCTCTAACTTTTATGGTTTACGAGTTATTAATAAATAAATATTTTCTATGGGTTCCGAACCCACTTTATATATAGGCATATAGTACACGTTAACCACTTTACTTTTGTTATATAAAGTTTTTCTCTAACTTGTATGGTTTACGAGTTATTAATAAATAAATATTTTATATGGGTTCTGAACCCACTTTATATTTAGGCATATAGTACACGTTAACCACTTTACTTTTGTTATATAAAGTTTTTCTCTAACTTTTATGGTTTACGAGTTATTAATAAATAAATATTTTCGTTGGGTTCGGAACCCACTTTTTATTTATGCATATATAACACGTTAAACACTTTACTTTTGTTATATAAAGTTTTTCTCTAACTCTTATGGTTTACGAGTTATTAATAAATAAATATTTTCGTTGGGTTCGGAACCCACTTTTTATTTAGGCATATAGTACACGTTAACCACTTTACTTTTGTTATATAAAGGTTTTCTCTAACTCTTATGGTTTACGAGTTATTAATAAATAAATATTTTCGTTGGGTTCGGAACCCACTTTTTATTTAGGCATATAGTACACGTTAACCACTTTACTTTTGTTATATAAAGTTTTTCTCTAACTTTTATGGTTTACGAGTTATTAATAAATAAATATTTTCGTTGGGTTCGGAACCCACTTTTTATTTAGGCATATAGTACACGTTAACCACTTTAATTTTGTTATATAAAGTTTTTCTCTAACTTTTATGGTTTACGAGTTATTAATAAATAAATATTTTCGTTGGGTTCGGAACCCACTTTTTATTTATGCATATATTACACGTTAAACACTTTACTTTTGTTATATAAAGTTTTTCTCTTACTTTTATGTTTTAGGAATTATTAAAATAAAAAAAGTAAACTTATACATGTTATACTAAAGGTGTTAGTTGAGAAGCATTTATACATGTTATAACTATTGCCTACACCGAAATTTTAGGTGAAACGTATATCGGCAAACGACCCGTCACTTCCCGGCATCTCAAGAGTACACACATCGTATGCCGTGTTTAATTTATTTTT
The DNA here is from genome assembly GCA_035578165.1 of Stenolophus ochropezus. Lineage (NCBI taxonomy): Eukaryota > Metazoa > Arthropoda > Insecta > Coleoptera > Carabidae > Stenolophus > Stenolophus ochropezus. Next base: position 25,542,859 of record JAQOWZ010000010.1, on the reverse strand, counting down.
GCCATCATAATACATATAGGGGACATAGTAGTGAAACGAAGATGTTGTGTTTTAAATATAAAAATATAATATTTCACTACACATTGAAACGATATTAAGAGATTTGTGATAATTAGTACAAGTTGAAGTTGAACATGTATAAGTGCATATATCTAACACATTTTATATAACATGTATAAGCACAACCTAACTATTCCGAAATTTTACTTGATATGACTGTCTGCAAATAAATAAACGATATTAAGAGATTTTTGAACATTGAGTATAAGTTACTGTATTCATGTTATATATATCAGCAGATAGTTTGTTCAAGTTGAAAATGTCTACATATTGAAACGATATTAAGAGATTTGTGAAAATAAGTACAAGTTGAAGTTTAAGTTGAACATGTATAAGTGCATATATCTAACACATTTTATATAACATGTATAAGCACAACCTACCTATTCCGAAATTTTGCTTGATATGACTGTCGGCAAACAAATCAACGATATTAAGAGATTTGTAGTAATAAGTACAAGTTAAAAGTTGATAATGTATAAGTGCATATATGTAACACATTTTATATAACATGTATAAGCACAACCTAACTATTCCGAAATTTTTCTTGATATGACTGTCTGCAAACAAATAAACGATATTAACAGATTTGTGGAAATAAGTACAAGTTCAAGTTGAAAATGTATAAGTGCATATATCTAACACATTTTATATAACATGTATAAGCACAACCTATTCCGAAATTTTGCTTAATATGACTGCCGGCAAACAAAGAAGCGATATTAAGAGATATGTGAAAATAAGTATAAGGTACTGGTATTCATGATATATATCAGGTGATAGTTTGTGGCACTTATACATGTTAGAACTACTGCCTACACCGAAATTTTAGTTGAAACGATTATCGGAAAACGAACCATCACTTCCCGGCATCTCAAGAGTACACACATCGTATGTGGTGTCTTATTTATTTTTGACATCATAATATATATAGGGGACATAGTAAGCGTAGGGAAGAGGATATAAATAAATTTATACATGTATAATATTTTCATGTACTTTATTCAATATATTGATAAAATTGAGAAAATAAGTCAAGTTTACTTATACATGTTATATAAAAAGGTGATAGTTGGAAGCACTTATACATGTAATAACTACTACCAAACCCGAAATTTTAGGTGAAACGAATATCGGCAAATGAACCGTCACTTGCCGGCATCTCAAGAGTACACACATCATATGTGGTGTCTTATTTATTTTTGACATCATAATATATATAGGGGACATAGTAAGCGTAGGGAAGAGGATATAATAGTATATTATACGCCAAGGTTGAGAAGATAATCATTATTGACCCAGCGCCAGGATTGTAACACGAGGGCGAAGCCCGAGTGATACAAGGCGCCTGGTCAATAATGATCTTCTCAACCATGGTTTATATACTATTTTTTTCACTACTAGCTACGAACCCTTCAACAAGCCCCATACCTCAGTCAATGATGCCAGAAATTCATAATGCGACAATAAATATAGGAAACACTCAAACCTCATTGAATACGGGTTCTGCAGCAATAAATTTGACTTGTCACAATTGCACTATCAATTTCAACTATAAATAACAAATAAATGTTACCCGTTTTGTGTTTTTACATAGAAATGTAATTATAACCCTAAAAAAAATGTACAAAGTAAGATAATTAAAATGATATAACAATTAACACTTACCTTTTCAAAGATTTAACAATAAATATTGCAATAAATAAATAAATACATAAATTAACATTTTGCATTGTGAATATAATGTGAACGCACGAAAAATTTGACAAGAAATAAGATCACAGAATAAGATAGTTAATTTTTAATCTGAAATTTAACTATTGCCAACTTGAAATTAGGCGGCAAATTTAAATATAATATTTTCCTTGCGTTCAGTGAGTTAAATAAATTCAGAAGCGTGAATTTCTTTAAAAAGTGACAGTTCGCATAATTGACCATGGTTAATAATAATCCATTATTGACCGTTGTTAAGCGTTGCTAAGGAAGCGGTAGAGAAAAACAATTTCACAACTCAGTAACAGGTTAATAATGATATCTTCGTAGGCTAGCAGTGAAAAAATAAATTTATACATGTATGATATTTTCATGTACTTTATTCAATATATTGATAAAATTGAGAAAATAAGTCAAGTTTACTTATACATGTTATATAAAAAGGTGATAGTTGGAAGCACTTATACATGTAATAACTACTACCAAACCCGAAATTTTAGGTGAAACGAATATCGGCAAATGAACCGTCACTTGCCGGCATCTCAAGAGTACACACATCATATGTGGTGTCTTATTTATTTTTGACATCATAATATATATAGGGGACATAGTAAGCGTAGGGAAGACGATATAAATAAATTTATACATGTATGATATTTTCATGTACTTTATTCAATATATTGATAAAATTGAGAAAATAAGTCAAGTTATCTTATACATGTTATATAAAAAGGTGATAGTTGGAAGCACTTATACATGTTATAACTACTACCAAACCCGAAATTTTAGGTGAAACGAATATCGGCAAATGAACCGTCACTTGCCGGCATCTCAAGAGTACACACATCGTATGTGGTGTCTTATTTATTTTTGACATCATAATATATATAGGGGACATAGTAAGCGTAGGGAAGAGGATATAAATAAATTTATACATGTATGATATTTTCATGTACTTTATTCAATATATTGATAAAATTGAGAAAATAAGTCAAGTTAACTTATACATGTTATATAAAAAGGTGATAGTTGGAAGCACTTATACATGTTATAACTACTATCAAACCCGAAATTTTAGGTGAAACGAATATCGGCAAATGAACCGTCACTTGCCGGTATCTCAAGAGTACACACATCGTATGTGGTGTCTTATTTATTTTTGACATCATAATATATATAGGGGACATAGTAAGCGTAGGGAAGAGGATATAAATAAATTTATACATGTATAATATTTTCATGTACTTTATTCAATATATTGATAAAATTGAGAAAATAAGTCAAGTTTACTTATACATGTTATATAAAAAGGTGATAGTTGGAAGCACTTATACATGTAATAACTACTACCAAACCCGAAATTTTAGGTGAAACGAATATCGGCAAATGAACCGTCACTTGCCGGCATCTCAAGAGTACACACATCGTATGTGGTGTCTTATTTATTTTTGACATCATAATATATATAGGGGACATAGTAAGCGTAGGGAAGAGGATATAAATAAATTTATACATGTATGATATTTTCATGTACTTTATTCAATATATTGATAAAATTGAGAAAATAAGTCAAGTTATCTTATACATGTTATATAAAAAGGTGATAGTTGGAAGCACTTATACATGTTATAACTACTACCAAACCCGAAATTTTAGGTGAAACGAATATCGGCAAATGAACCGTCACTTGCCGGTATCTCAAGAGTACACACATCGTATGTGGTGTCTTATTTATTTTTGACATCATAATATATATAGGGGACATAGTAAGCGTAGGGAAGAGGATATAAATAAATTTATACATGTATAATATTTTCATGTACTTTATTCAATATATTGATAAAATTGAGAAAATAAGTCAAGTTTACTTATACATGTTATATAAAAAGGTGATAGTTGGAAGCACTTATACATGTAATAACTACTACCAAACCCGAAATTTTAGGTGAAACGAATATCGGCAAATGAACCGTCACTTGCCGGCATCTCAAGAGTACACACATCGTATGTGGTGTCTTATTTATTTTTGACATCATAATATATATAGGGGACATAGTAAGCGTAGGGAAGAGGATATAAATAAATTTATACATGTATGATATTTTCATGTACTTTATTCAATATATTGATAAAATTGAGAAAATAAGTCAAGTTATCTTATACATGTTATATAAAAAGGTGATAGTTGGAAGCACTTATACATGTTATAACTACTACCAAACCCGAAATTTTAGGTGAAACGAATATCGGCAAATGAACCGTCACTTGCCGGCATCTCAAGAGTACACACATCGTATGTGGTGTCTTATTTATTTTTGACATCATAATATATATAGGGGACATAGTAAGCGTAGGGAAGATGATATAAATAAATTTATACATGTATGATATTTTCATGTACTTTATTCAATATATTGATAAAATTGAGAAAATAAGTCAAGTTAACTTATACATGTTATATAAAAAGGTGATAGTTGGAAGCACTTATACATGTTATAACTACTATCAAACCCGAAATTTTAGGTGAAACGAATATCGGCAAATGAACCGTCACTTGCCGGTATCTCAAGAGTACACACATCGTATGTGGTGTCTTATTTATTTTTGACATCATAATATATATAGGGGACATAGTAAGCGTAGGGAAGAGGATATAAATAAATTTATACATGTATGATATTTTCGGGTACTTTATTCAATATATTGATAAAATTGAGAAAATAAGTCAAGTAAATTTATACATGTTATATAAAAGGTGATAATTGGAAGCACTTATACATGTTATAACTACTACCAAACCCGAAATTTTAGGTGAAATGACTATCGGAAAACGAACCGTCGGTTGCCGGCATCTCAAGAGTAAACACATCATATATGGTGTCTTATTTATTTTTGGCATGTCAATATTTTTAAGGTGGTTGGAAAGTGTCATGAAGTAATAGTAGTGATACAAATTCCTGTATGTAGGTTTTGTTATATCATGTGCAATATGTAATCCCTATGTATTTGCCACCCAGTATTATGAAAGAATTTTACAAATGTACTGTTCAAGTAATGATACGACCAACACATGTGTATGTATTTATTATTATTGTGTTTAACCCTGCTAATCACTTGGTTTTCTCATATGATTTTTATGTATACATGTGGTGTGGTGTGAGTCTGAATTATAAATTCAAATTATAAATTTGTTTTGCGTTCTATGGCTCACACTGCAAATCTCTGTTTAAATAATGGTTATTAGTGCGGCCTACGTCCCCCTCGGGTCAAATTAGTAACCAAGACTTTTTGCAGAGTACACTTATTCTTTTATTATTTGGTGTGTATAAGTGTGGTTTTCTCTGAGTTAATCGCAGCTTTATAAAAATACACTATAAGATACACATATTATATCCTGATGCAGTGCTCGTTACTGAGAACGGTGAAAAAAATATGGTATATAAGTAATGGGATATTTCTTTTGAGTTTGTCATGAAATTACTGTAACCTTTATGGCGCTGTTCGTTTTGAAGTGCGGTACCATTTGGTGTGTATGTGTATAATATTGATGTGTATAAGTGTGGTTTTCTCTGAGTTAATCGCAGCTTTATAAAAATACACTATTTAAAACGAGACATTGTATATAAGTGTGATTTTAACTATATTTAGAGACGCATAAATATGTACCAGCAGCCTCTGTCTTCCATAGTAAATCACTACTTTATAATAATACCAGATATTAATAAAAACATATACGGTATTATATTTCATACATGAATATATAACAGAACTAAGGTTCAATAAATGAAAACTGTCCGATGATGGTAAAGAAGGAGTAAAAATGATATAATGATGAATTCACGAAAGACGAAAGACTTTGAATGGAGGGCATATAAACACAACATAATATACACTTACATATATTCCTAACATAAATGGTGTAGAGTAACGTGTTTTATTATTGTTGGTTAGTTTAGCCAGAAACATAATTGAACGGACCCAATTATGAATGAATGGTAGTGACGAAACTATGAAATGGTGAATTGACAAAAGCTAAGGGCTTTTAAAATGAAGGCATGGCATATAAACACAACATAATATGCACTTACATATATTCCTAACATAACTGGTGTAGATTTATTAAAAGTTGGATACGTTTGTTAGGAATGAACTGGTAACGTGTTTTATTATTGTTGGTTAGTTTAGGCAAAAACATAATTGAGCAGAACCAATTATGATATATACGCCATGATGATGTGGGTAGTGACGAAAGTAAGAGATGGTGAATTCAATCATAAGCTAAGAGGCTTACAAAGAGGAGATATGATGGTGTGTAGTGACGAAAGTAAGAGATGGTGAATTCAATCATAAGCTAAAAGGCTTACAAAGAGGAGGAGATATGATTGTGGTGCATGGCAAATATATCATGTTGTTATATTATATACCGTGTATGAATTGATCTGTATAAGTGTGATTCTTACTATACTTAGAGACGCGGGCTGGCTGACATATAACGCTTATCTTCATAGTATAAATCATTACTTTTTAAATACACATATATAAACTGATGGCAGTGCTCGTTACTGAGAACGGTGATAAAATTATGGTATACAAGTAATGATAAATTTCTTTTGGGTTCTTTATCATGAATTACTATAACCTTTATGGCGCTGTTCGTTTTGAAGTGCGGCACACATTAAGTGTATGTGTATAAATTGAATGTAACAAGGAGATATTATGATTGGTGACTGGAAAAAGATCATTTATTTAATCTGTATAAGTTTGTGAGTAAAATCACACTACTTTATAATAATACAGAATATTTTGTTATGTGTATAAGTGTGGTTTTCTTTGGAGTTAATCGCAGCTTTATAAAAATACACTATAAACGAAAAGATACATATTATAACCTGATGGCAGTGCTCGTTACTGAGAACGGTGATAAAATTATAGTATACAAGTAATGATAAATTTCTTTTGGGTAATTTTTATCATGAATTACTATAACCTTTATGGCGCTGTTCGTTTTGAAGTGCGGCACACATTAAGTATATGTGTATCATTTATTTAATCTGTATAAGTTTGTGAGTAAAATCACACTACTTTATAATAATACAGAATATTTTGGTGTATGTGTATAAGTGTGGTTTTCTTTAAGGTTAATCGCAGCTTTATAAAAATACACTATAAACGAACAGATACATATATGTAACCTGATGGCAGTGCTCGTTACTGAGAACGGTGATAAAATTATGGTATACAAGTAATGATAAATTTCTTTTAAGTTTTTTATCATGAATTACTATAACCTTTATGGCGCTGTTCGTTTTGAAGTGCGGCACACATTAAGTGTGTATGTGTATCATTTATTTAATCTGTATAAGTTTTGGGAGTAAAATCACACTACTTTATAATAATACAGAAGTTTATATTTGTGTGTGATAGAAATAACGGCCACAGACTAACGCACGTACATTCTATTGCACTTTATTTAAATACCTATATTATAAAATGGTGACTTTGATTGTAATATATTTTACCCAAAAACATATTATATCAGAGAAACTGTTTTCGAGGCAATTATTTTTATATGTACACATTTAAAAATGTGTAAAATAAAAATGATTGGCGTAGTCTACAGCATGTCCGCGGGTAAGCGTTTTAATACGTGAGACTCTTATGCGGACAACTTTTACCAAAATCCTTTTATTATATATACATATATATACTAAAAAGGTAATATACAAAAACTCACAATATTCCGAGCGAGAATATGTTTTGTGTTTAATCAGTTAAACACCAAGCAACAATACGGTCATTAAAAATGACGCTACTTATCTAGCGAAGAGTATTAAATGTAAAGAAATCAAACGAAACATAATATTAAAGGGACTGTGTGACCCGCTAAATAATATTTTGTTTTTTTGACATATACATATATATTTATATGGACTTGTGTGTCCTTATTATAATAAAATATATATATTTATAATATGTTTTTTCCCAATCATATAATTTTATATTATATGTTTTGGGTGAAACTGTATTTGAAAGAGAACAAGTTAAAATATGTATTTAATATATGTATTTTTTTTCTTTGTTTCTTCTTGAAAAACAGTTCCCTGGTTGATCCTGCCAGTAGTCATATGCTTGTCTCAAAGATTAAGCCATGCATGTCTAAGTACAAACTATATTAAAGTGAAACCGCGAAAGGCTCATTAAATCAGTTATGGTTCCTTAGATCGTACCACAATTACTTGGATAACTGTGGTAATTCTAGAGCTAATACATGCAAACAGAGCTCTGACCGGAGACGGAAGGAGTGCTTTTATTAGATCAAAACCAATCGGCAGCAGTAGCATTTCGGTGTTATTGTTCGTCGCTCAATTAATGGTGAATCTGAATAACTTTATGCTGATCGCATGGTCTTGTACCGGCGACGCATCTTTCAAATGTCTGGCTTATCAACTGTCGATGGTAGGATCTGCGCATACCATGGTTGTAACGGGTAACGGGGAATCAGGGTTCGATTCCGGAGAGGGAGCCTGAGAAACGGCTACCACATCCAAGGAAGGCAGCAGGCGCGCAAATTACCCACTCCCGGCACGGGGAGGTAGTGACGAAAAATAACGATACGGGACTCATCCGAGGCCCCGTAATCGGAATGAGTACACTTTAAATCCTTTAACGAGGACCAATTGGAGGGCAAGTCTGGTGCCTCACCGGTTATGACCATTTAGTAGTGTTTATTTATATGAGACATTACATTATCTATTCCGGTTCGTCCGTGTTTAGATGTATGTGGTGCTCCGCTACTTTATGTTATTAGTTTATGATCGGAGGCATGCACTTCTCCCCTTGTAGGGCGTCGTGACCCATTGGGGTCGGGCTTGGTTGCGAAATGGGTTTCGGTTAACGTGCCGGGCCTGGGCGAGGTGATTTCTGTTTTTTTTATTATGCTTTCCGGTATATATATGAATAACAGTAATGATCCGAGTTCGGTCCCGTGCCTTGACCTCCCATGGAACTTCCTTGCTGCAAGGCCTCGCGAGTATGCAAATATCAGCCGTTCGGAGTGTCCTTTTCGGCCGTCATTTAACGATCAACTCAGAACTGGCACGGACCAGGGAAATCCGACTCCATGATGGAGGTATATATAATTAAAACAAAGCAGATTTTGAAATTTTTTTCTTCGCTATCCAAAAAAGCTTCAAATAAAAGTTATAGAAGACAAAATTCTAAGACAAAATTATTTGAAGCACTTTTTTCTGCAGTCATTTGTTTCATTGTACACCCTAGCTAACTTCTTTATTATACATGATAAATGTTTTGTTTCTTGACATAATTACCTTTCTAAAAATCTATTTTAAAAATTTGTAAAAAAAAACAATTGAAAATTTGACATAATACGTCTTTTTCACATTTGTGTCTCTGGAGCTTACATGAATTTTATAGAAAGAAAAACTTATCCGCATATCAATTTGATATATAGAGGTGAATAAAAATTTGTATGCCGCAAGGTCTTGTCATGTCAAATTTTCAAGGTCACTTAGGTCATGACGACAGTTTTCCAGCAAAATTTATAAATTTTGATATCGATATAAAGAGTTGACTCATGTCTCCACAATCATGTGCTGTTTGCTAATATATATGCAAAAACAATTAAACTTCGACCATTTCTTTGTTGACCACGTATGCAGAGCCTTACAGGGTAGAGATATTGAGAAAAAAATGTGACAACAAACAACAATGAACATAACTATAAACCTCAAAAAACCTATAGTATCGGCGATAAATGGAAAAATAATTTAAGAGTTCAGATAGCATTTTTTTAAAAAATCATAACATCCTTATTTATTAATACTAAATATTGATATTTATACTATCGTAGAATGTTATTAAGGACTATCGAAAAATATAAAAAAAAATACTTTCAGTTGTTAGAAATAGGGGTAAAATATAAAAATTTAATTTAAAACTGTCTTTTGTAAATCAGTGTATAGGGTAATGTAAGGAGAACAAAACATCCTTATACAATTTTTTAATCGGTCTAATAGGATTCAAGTTACAATTTTTTTAAATTTGTAAAAATATTTCAAATTTTTAAAAATCATATCTCTTTTATTTATAATTATTAAATGCTCATATTTACAACGCATTAGAATATTGTCAAGGACTATCGAACACCATAAAAATATATCACTTTCAATTGTTACAAATTAGGGCAAAATATGAAAAATATATTTACACTATTTAATTGTACACAGTATTGTAGAGCATTACAAGTAGAGATATATATCCTTATACAATTTTTCATTTGGGCCAATAGGATAGCAATTAGAAATTTTTAAAATTTATTCGTGTCTATGTTGATCACGTATGCAGAGCCTTACTACATAGAGATATTGAAAAAGTTTCAAATACATAATATGCAGAATGTGATAACAAACAATAGTGAACATATCTATGAACCTCAAAAAACTTATAGTATCGGCGATAAATGGAAAAATATTTTAAGAGTTCAAATAGCATTTTTTTAAAAAATCATAACTTCTTTATTTACTATTAATAAATATTGATATTCATACAATAGCAGAATATTATAAAGGACTACTGAACAACATAAAAAAAATTGACTTTCAACTGTTTGATATAGGGGCAAAATATAAAATTTTATAAAAAATCTTTATTTCGTAAATCATTTCATAGAACAATGTAAGGAGAACAAAATATCCTTATACAATTTTTTCATTGAACCAATAGGATTCCAGTAAGAATAAGTTTTTTAAATTCATAAAAATGTGTAAAATTTTAGAAAATCATATCTTTTTTATTTATAATTATTATATGCTGATATTTACAATATAATAGTATACTATGAATGATAATCCAACAACATAAAAATGTCTCACTTTCAATTGTTAGAAATAGAAGCAAAATATAAAAGATAAATTTATACTTTTTTTTGTACCCAGTATTGTAGAGCATAGCAAGTAGAGAAATTAATCCTTATACAATTTTTCAAACGGACCAATAGGAATGCAATTAGAATTTTTTTAATATTATACATTTCTATGTTGATCACGTATGTAGAGCCTTACCAGGCGGAGATATTGAAAAAATCTTCAAATATATATTATGCAGGATGTGATAACAAACAACAATGAACATAACGGTAAACCACAACAGGCTTATAATTTCGGCAATAAATGGAAATAAAATATCAAAATTCAAACAAGATTTTTTTAAAAAATCATAACTATGTTATGTAGAAATATTAAATGCTGATATTTATATTATAAGAGAATATTATCAAGGTCTACCGACTGATAAAAAAATCTAACTTTCAATTGTTAGAAATAGGAGCAAAATATAAAAGATAAATTAACACTATTTTTTTGTACCCAGTATTGTAGAGCATAGCAAGTAGAGAAATTAATCTTTATACAATTTTTCAAACGGACCAATAGGAATGCAATTGGAATTTTTTTAATATTGTACATTTCTATGTTGATCACGTATGTACAGCCTTACCAGGAAGAGATATTGATAAAATCTTTAAATATATATTATGCAGGATGTGACAACAAACAACAATGAACATAACGGTAAATCACAACAGGCTTATAATTTCGGCGATAAATGGAAATAAAATATCAAAATTCAAACAAGATTTTTTAAAAAAATCATAACTTTGTTATGTAGAAATATTAAATGCTGATATTTATATTATAAGAGAATATTATCAAGGTCTACCGTCCGATAAAAAAAAAATCTATCTTTCAATTGTTAGAAATAGAAGCAAAATATAAAAGATAAATTTATACTTTTTTTTGTACCCAGTATTGTAGAGCATAGCAAGTAGAGAAATTAATCCTTATACAATTTTTCAAACGGACCATTAGGAATGCAATTAGAATTTTTTTAATATTATACATTTCTATGTTGATCACGTATGTAGAGCCTTACCAGGCGGAGATATTGAAAAAATCTTCAAATATATATTATGCAGGATATGACAACGAACAACTATGAACATAACGGTAAACCACAACAGGCTTATAATTTCGGCGATAAATGGAAATAAAATATCAAAATTCAAACAGGATTTTTTCAAAAAATCATAACTTTGTTATGTAGAAATATTTAATGCTGATATTTATATTATAACAAAATATTATTAAGGTCTACCGACCGTTAAAAAAAATGTAACTTTTAATTGTTAGAAATAGGAGTAAAATATAAAAGATAAATTTATTATTCTTTATACAATTTTTCAAACGGACCAATAGGAATATTAATAATAGGAATCAATAGGAAAGGTGTTATGATTTTTAGATTATTCCGCACCGTATTAGTTGCTGTTATATTGAGTTCTGTTTATTCGTGTTCCCAGCACCCGAGTTCCCAGCGTTTTGAGTTCTGCCACGCCTCACTAGTGTCTAATTAAAACAAAGCATTGCGATGGCCCCGACGGGTGTTGACGCAATGTGATTTCTGCCCAGTGCTCTGAATGTCAACGTGAAGAAATTCAAGCAAGCGCGGGTAAACGGCGGGAGTAACTATGACTCTCTTAAGATTATTGACTCTCTTAATGATGGTGAATAAGGTGACCACCTCGTCGTGGTGAGAGTCCCCAGTAGTCTACTGCTGCCAGCAGTAGATGAAGCTAAGAGTCACCTATCTCGCGGAGGTCGTTATGATCCGATCTCAACGTGGAGGTGGTTATGCTGTGATCTGGGATCTGCAGGGTGGCAGTCCCTCTGCCCTGTGGATCTAATAAAGCGGTGATGGCTCTAAGAGGAGTCGGGTAGGCAGCAAGTGAATGAGGGCTGCCCCTGAAGATGCACGGGTGACCCCCCCCTGGAAACAAAGGGCCGACCACGTGTACACTGATGGCAGGGCACGTGGTTGGGTTAGGTTGAGGGTGTGCTATGGCCTTCTTCACCCTTCCTACTCGCCGCCTGCGTCCACCGCACTGACCGGAGTACGTGGCAACAAGCGGAAAGGTGTTCGCAGACTATCTGTTGGGTATTGGTTTACAGCATAATAAAATAAAATATTTGAACAAACTCTAAAAACGATAACAGCATTTATACATGCTACATAAAGGTTGAGTATAAAGCCCCAACCGCGAACATAAAAGATACAGAAGCACCTCTAATACACGGACGAACCACTTCCCCGCAGTCCATTCGGTAACGTTCAAAGGCAGGTTAGGAAACTCTTGCAAAGTTTCCGTCTGAAGCCATAAGCAACCTTTGTCGGCTAAGTACCAGCGTGTATTTCGACCGACGAGTGAAAAAGGAAGGCAAATCCTTGGAAACTCGTCGTCCGAGGTTAGGCTCGAGTACCGCGTTCGCGCGAGTTTTTTTTATTTTAAATTACTGTTGAGCTATCTCCGGATAGGAGCACACCACCTGGTGTCAACGTCGCCGTTAACCAGCAAAGCAGTGAAGGGTTAGATACAAAATAAAGTCTATAAAAGAACGGGCACTGAGATATTCCAGTGTCCAACAACCCTTGCTTGTGACCAAGGAGTTTTGACGGCCTTATTGCTAAGGCTCGTAATATTGGCTTTGTGGCATTTATTCTTAACATGGGTGTGTCCTGCGAATGCGGGGCAGTTCTGAAAGACGAGGTAGGTCTGAGGAGGCACAAGGCGCGTACATGCCGCGGTGGCCAGTTTTTCCCGGTCTGTGCCGACTGTGGACGGACCTTCAAGTCCGTCAATGGCCTGGGTCTTCATAGGAAGCATGCGCACCCTAAGGAGTATAACCGACAGCTGGAGGTGGAGGCATGTTCGGGTCGCTCCAGGAAACCATGGTCCGCCTTGGAACTGGAGCAGATGGCCCGCCTGGAGTCGGAATTCTCTGGCACCAGGTTACAGATTAATAACTACCTTGCCCACCACCTAAAGCGCTCAGTGGACTCCGTAAAGAGTAAGAGAAAGGACCTCGACTATAAGAACCGCGTAGCAGAGTTACTGGCTAAGCGGACAGCTGAGGCAGCGAATCCCGACGTCAATTCTGACAGTGACGGGTTCGTTACTCCTCCTTCAAGTCCCTTGAGGGAGGCTGGCACTAGTGCTCCGACTGATGCCACTCAGGCCCGTCGGCCTTTAGCGGTGGCATCAACGAGAGGTCTAGGAGACAAAACGACGACGGACTGCAACAATCCACGTCCCGGTCCGTCGCAGCTCCCAGACCCGGTGCACTTTGAGGCGGCAGACCCCGTGAGGGGTTATCTGTCGTCTCTACTCGATTCCGAGGTCTACGCGGACTACGCGGGCATAATACGGGACGTTCTGGAGAGTTGTTCGTCCGCCGCGTTGTCCCAGATCCTCGACCAACTAGTGCCAGTGAAGGCTGCCCGTGAGGCCAGTAAGAAGCGGGGTAAAGGTCCAGACTCGAGCTCTAAGGGGAAGGAAGCTGAGGTCGTGAAAGCTCCTCAGGCAAATAGCAGATCTTTGCGCAATAAAGAGAGGGCTTCGCTATTTAAAAAGACTCAGGACATTTACGGTCGGGATCGGAGGAGGCTGGTTGCCAGCATGTATGGAGAGTGCGAGCTAGACGCTCCTGAGGCGTGCCCCGACATAGCAGACGTAGCTGAGGAGTACGGTCGGATCTTTGGTGAAGAGTCGTCTCCAGACCGGGAGCCTGTGCACTCGGTCCATTACGGGGAGTACAACGTGTACTCGCCCATTACGATGGAGGAATTACGGGAGGTGGTGGCCCGCCTAAAACCTTCGGCCGCAGGACCTGATCGGGTAACCGTCAGCGACGTCAAGGCCATGGACATACGCCTATTGTGCATATTGTTGAATTGCATGCTCTTGACGTCGTCGGTCCCCGCAGCTTTGCTTCGGTGCAGAACTACCTTGATTCCCAAGGTAGGTAATCTCACTGAAGTGAAGAACTGGCGGCCTATAACAATCACCTCCCAAATACTCCGGCTCTTCAACAAGATCTTGGCCAAACGACTTAGCGAAATCTCTATACACATGGCACAAAAGGGATTTCGAAAGATCGATGGTTGCTTCGCCAACACAATGATATTACAGGCCCTCATCAAAGAGAGTCGGGACAACATTCGCCCCTATGCTGTTCTGACTCTAGACTTGAAAAAGGCATTCGACTCCGTGTCGGTGCACAGTCTTCCGAGGGCCCTTCGGCGTGTTGGCGTGGATGATAAAGTTGTCAAACTGGTGCAACGGCAGTATGCTGAAAGCAGCACCGTCATCCGTTGTGGCCGCGATCAGACGGATCCCATTCCAATGCGCAGGGGCGTCAAGCAGGGGGACCCACTCTCTCCTGTGCTCTTCAACCTTGTCATGGACGAACTGCTCGCCAATGTTGAGCATAAATATGGCGTAGAGGTGGGCGGCGAAAAGATTGCTTGCCTTGCTTACGCCGATGACCTGCTGATACTGGGTCCCGATGAGAGGCACGTCCAGTACACACTGGACGCCGTTATTGCTTTTCTAGACAAGCGTGGCCTCTCCATAAATCCCAGTAAATGCACGGCCCTCGTAACAAAAACCGTGCCCAAGAAAAAGAAGTTGTATGTTGTTACCTCGCCCTTAGTTTACGCTAAGGGATCACCCCTTAAGGTCGTGAAGACGGATGACGTCTTCCGTTACCTGGGTCGCAACTTCAATTTCATGGGCACGGAGCTTTTGGATGTAAGCAAGCTGGAGAAAGCTCTGGGCAATCTTAGTAGTAGCCCACTAAAACCCCCACAAAAGTTGCTGCTGCTCACCCAGCATATAATACCACGGGCACTGAGCGATATGCAGTACCCTGGGATCACGGCAAATACACTCAGCCAGTGCGACCTGGCGATCAGAAAGTGCATCAAAGCGGCACTCCATCTGCCAAGCCAGACCCTCAATGCGTTCTTTTACGCTAAGCGTAAAGATGGGGGTCTTGGGATAACACAGTTGGGTTCTGCTATCCCGCTGATTATGCAGAACCGCATTAAGCGCTTGATGCTATCTGATTGCCCTTTCGCCAGAGCTGCTTTGTCGTGTAAACAGGGTCTGGCTCTACGGAGACGACTAGCCAGAATTTCTGGCAAAAACACTTCCTTGGGGGAGGTCGCAGCGGAGCAAAGGACGGCTCTTGAGTGCGGATATTCCGGCAATGGCCTTTACCAGTGCGGGTTCAATACTTATGCATGTAATAAGTGGATAAGTAGCCCGCCGAAGTATTGGTCAGGCCGGGATTACGTCCGAGCCGTCCAATTACGTGCCAACATGCTCCCGACTCGCGGCTGTCCTTATAATAACAAGGAAAATCGTCAATGCAGAGCTGGATGCAATCGCTCCGAAACGTTGTGCCACGTGTTGCAGGGGTGCAATATTACGCACTTCAGCCGAATCGAACGGCATAACTATGTAGCCAAGACGGTGAAAAAGGCCGCGATCAAGAAGGGGTGGAGTGTTGAGTGGGAACCACGAATAGTGGACAAAACGGGTTCAATCCGTAAGCCCGACCTGATATTGGTGCGCGGTGACGAGCTGATAATTTTCGATATCGCCGTTAAGTGGGAGGGTTCCGATCCTCTCACAACGGAATACACTAGGAAAGTCACCTATTATTCCAAACCCGACTTTTTAGACGCGGTGCGGAAGAAATATGGTGACAAACAAATCACCGTCGCACCGTATGTCACAGGCGCTAGGGGCACGTGGTGTCCCCTCAACAGGACGCTGGTCTCGAAGATCGATCTTTCTAAGAGAGATCAAGAGACCACGATTCTTGATACGTTGAAAGGTGGCTGGTCAATACACGCCGATTTCTATCGGCGTACTTGGCGTAAGAGGCCGTAGCCTCTCAGCCACCTTTGAACAGGCACTCTCACCGGGCTTGGAACATGGCTGCCTACCACGAACTGCACTGCGCGGTAAAGCTCTTTTAACGTGTTGTGTCGTTTTGTGCGTGTCGGGTTTTAAAGTAGGCTTAAGTTTTTAAATTCCATGTTTATTTATTTTTGCTCGTTTTTTAACTGTCGGTTCTTATTTTTAACATGTTAGCTCGTGACTGTCTTGTTCTTTTGCTCCGAGAGCATTTGGCGCCTGGCTTCGGCCAGGTTTCATTGTTTAACATCATGCTCGGGTTACGCTGATTTACAGCTTATTTTACCGACGGCCGGTATAGCCGAAACGCTTTTAAATTTCTATTTATTAGTTTATTTCATAGCCAAATGCCTCGTCATCTAATTAGTGACGCGCATGAATGGATTAACGAGATTCCTTCTGTCCCTATCTACTGGAGCGCGGGGAATAAACAGGACTTTGCGGGGGAATTTAATGTCGCACTGGGGAAGATTTATGATGTAATTATGGATATGAAACATAAAATAAGTAAGGATGATCTTGTGGATATCCAGGGGAAAATTAGGGCAATGGAAGCGGTTGTTATGGGGGCGGTTTTACAGGTTGAATACTTGAGGGGGAGGCTTGCTGAGCAGGACAAGTTTAAGGACATCATTAGGGAATACGAAAGGGATAGAATTATGGAAAGGGGGGATACTATTGTTGAGCGCGACTTAGGGGAAGGGTGGCCATCTCTGGGGGGACCCAAGGGGAAAAGGGGAGCCGGGTGCAAGGATGGGGCTACATGCACTAGGAGAGCTGGGTGTAATGGGGAGCATATGGTTCAGGGGGGGCAAATGGGGAAAAAGGGGGAAGGGGGGGGAATCATGCCTAGGCGAAATGTGAATTATGCGGTGATCGTACGCTCAGGGGGGGAAGAGCCACTAGCTGCGGATGAGATAAAGAGTAGGGTGCTGGGGAACATAAGTAAGGATGTGAATGAGGTTAAGGTGAGCGCTGTACGGAAGGTAAGAAACGGAATTGCAATCGAAACAGCAACAGAGGCGGATCTACAGAAAATTAAAGATAGGGGGAAATTTGTGGAATTGGGTTTGAAATGTGAGGCACCCAGGAAAGTAGGTCCCAAAGTTGTAATATACGACGTGCCGGAGAACTTGTCCAAAGACGAGGTTATGGGGGATTTATACAAGAAAAATCTGGAGGGAGATATCACGGAGCAGGACTTTAGGGACAGAACCAAAATTATTTCCGCGGCTAAGGAACGTTACGTTGTTGAAATGTCTTGGAGGGCGAAAGAGCTTTTATGTTTACAGGGGCGAGTCTACATTGGTAGGTTGCATGAAATAGATGCCGTACAGCGCTGCTTCAGGTGTTATGCGTTTGGTCACGTGGCAAAAGAGTGCAAGGAGAAAGAGAATCTGTGTAGGAAATGTGGGGAATCGGGTCATTTAATCGCGGCGTGCAAGGGGAAGGAGAAATGCCGAAATTGCGTGATCGCGAAGCGCGAGAAAATAGATCATGGGGTTGGGTCGACGCAATGTCCGGAGTACGCGAGAGCCTTGGTGAGAACGAGGGAGCGAATCACAGTTGATTAATGTTCAGCATTATTCAACTAAACTGTGGGCGTGGTAGAGAGATCATGGCCGACGCGAGTCAGGGGTTGTTAGCCGACCGTATTGGGGTAGCCCTGTTACAGGAGCCCTATACGGTCGAAGACCGTGTTTGTGGCATGCCGTCTGCTATGCGCGTTTACGCGTACTCAGGCGAGGGGAGGCCCAAGGCGGCAGTTGTTGTTGTGGATGACACGCTGGATGTCATGGAATTTCCCGAGCTCGTCACAACCACAGGTGTTTGCGTTGCCATAGTTGGGCCTTTAGGTAAATTCATTGTTTGTTCCGTATATTGTCAATACGGAGGGGAAATCGATCATGAACTCTTGTACTTACGCAGAGTGATTGAGTGTGCGAATAGGACTCCGTTACTGGTGGGGATGGACGCGAATGCTGTATCACCGTTGTGGTACAGCAAGGGCGAAATGCGGTATGGGGATCGGGTCGATCGCGGGCGGTTGTTGGAGGACCTCATCAACGAGTGCGACTTAACGGTAGTTAACCAACCGAGTCGGTTCTATACGTTCAGCGGACCGGGGGGCTCTAGCGACATTGATGTTACACTTACTAACAGGGAGGGCAGTAGACTATCATGGGCGTGGTCGGTGTTACCGGAATGGGGTTTTTCGGATCACAACGCGGTAAGGATAACGGTATCCAAGAGTTCGGGGGTAGAGCGCGAAACGGTACAACTTCCGGGATGGGTCACCAAAGGGGTTGACTGGGACACGTATGAGATGGAACTGGAGTACGCTGTAGACGTTGATATAGCTGCCTTCGCTGACATGCCGGCCGAAAGGCAATCGGAGGTCCTCTTGGGCTGGATTGCCAGTACGAATGACCGACTCTTGAAAAAGAGAACGAGGGGTGATGGACGTAGGCAGGTCCGGTGGTGAACTGAGGGCTTGTCGGCTCTGCGACGTGACTCCAGGCGCAAACGGAAAATTTTCCAAGTAGCCAGACGTGATCAGTTGCCTTCTTTGCCGGAAAGGGAGGGCGAATACCGAGCAAGTGTGCGAGCATACCGCCAGATGCTTAGGGACGAGAAGGATAGGCACTGGAGGGAGTTCGTGCATGAGCAAGGTCAGCGGGATCCGTGGGGCGCGATATATAAAATTTGTCGAGGGTTAAGGGGGGACGCCGACATTCCGCGGATGAGGCAGGGTGACAGGGTGGCCGAGTCGTGGGATGAAAGTGTCGACATCTTGTTGGGTAGCTTCTTTCCGGCGGCCGACAGGCCAATGGTTGAAGTCCCAGCAAGACTAGTCACTCGGGAGTTCGAGTGGGAGGAGGTCGAGTCGGCGGTATGGTCGATGACCTTCGGTAAGGCATGAGGTTTGGACGGGGTGGATGCGGCCATGCTACGGCGAGTATGGTCCGTGTTGGGCCTCTACGTGAAGACGATGTTTGACACCTGCCTGTTGAACAACTGTTTTCCACCGTTGTGGAAGCAAGGCCGCGTGGTGGTACTCCTAAAGTTTTTTAGGTTTTACGAAGGGACTGGGGATTAGGTAGGCATGCTTGTAGGATTTTGTTCAAGAGTTTGTTTGTCAACAGTGTACTGTTTGCTTGCAGTGTTTGGTCCAGTGTTTTGCAGTTTGGGTATGGTAAGGTGTTAGTCGATCGGTGCGAGCGGGTTGCGCTATACGCGTGCGTTCGTGTTTGTAGGACGGTTTCCACCGATGCGATGCGCGTACTAATGGGAGAATTACCGTGGTGGGTAGAAGCATGCCGTAGGACCTGCATGTATAAGGTCAAGCATGGGGTTGTACTAAAACCCGTGGATCTGTTAACAGATGAGGAGGTTAGAGGCCTTAGTCTGGCCCAGACTAAAGCCTTGTTGGCCGAGAAGGCCACTGAAGTTTGGCAGCGGGAATGGGACGCTTCGGAGAAGGGTAGGGTAACCTACTCCTTCCTCCCGGACGTGCGGTTTGCCGGCCAAACCAAGTGGTTCGACCCGAGCCTGAAGCTGAACTATTTGTTAACAGGACACGGGAGCATGGACGGGTTTTTGCATGCAAGGGGGCTAGCGAATGGAAGTGAGTGTGACTGTGGGGGTGGGGAGGAGAACTGGCTGCATATTTTATGCAGCTGCACCCTACTCGGGGATGTTAGGGATTTTCAGGGAATGGGGATTTTTCAGCGGCCGAACGGGAGC
>JAQOWZ010000010.1:25512500-25517500 GCA_035578165.1 Stenolophus ochropezus | reverse complement strand
CATATATAACACGTTAAACACTTTACTTTTGTTATATAAAGTTTTTCTCTAACTCTTATGGTTTACGAGTTATTAATAAATAAATATTTTCGTTGGGTTCGGAACCTACTTTTTATTTAGGCATATAGTACACGTTAACCACTTTACTTTTGTTATATAAAGTTTTTCTCTAACTCTTATGGTTTACGAGTTATTAATAAATAAATATTTTCGTTGGGTTCGGAACCCACTTTTTATTTAGGCATATAGTACACGTTAACCACTTTACTTTTGTTATATAAAGTTTTTCTCTAACTTTTATGGTTTACGAGTTATTAATAAATAAATATTTTCGTTGGGTTCGGAACCCACTTTTTATTTAGGCATATAGTACACGTTAACCACTTTAATTTTGTTATATAAAGTTTTTCTCTAACTTTTATGGTTTACGAGTTATTAATAAATAAATATTTTCGTTGGGTTCGGAACCCACTTTTTATTTATGCATATATTACACGTTAACAACTTTACTTTTGTTATATAAAGTTTTTCTCTAACTTTTGTGGTTTAGGAATTATTAATGAATAAATATTTTCTTTGGGATTGGAACCCACTTTCTATTCTATCATGTAGGGCCCGTTAACAACTTTACTTTTGTTATATAAAGTTTTTCTCTAACTTTTATGGTTTACGAGTTATTAATAAATAAATATTTTCTATGGGTTCCGAACCCACTTTATATTTAGGCATATAGTACACGTAAACCACTTTACTTTTGTTATATAAAGTTTTTCTCTAACTTTTATGGTTTACGAGTTATTAATAAATAAATATTTTCTATGGGTTCCGAACCCACTTTATATATAGGCATATAGTACACGTTAACCACTTTACTTTTGTTATATAAAGTTTTTCTCTAACTTGTATGGTTTACGAGTTATTAATAAATAAATATTTTATATGGGTTCTGAACCCACTTTATATTTAGGCATATAGTACACGTTAACCACTTTACTTTTGTTATATAAAGTTTTTCTCTAACTTTTATGGTTTACGAGTTATTAATAAATAAATATTTTCGTTGGGTTCGGAACCCACTTTTTATTTATGCATATATAACACGTTAAACACTTTACTTTTGTTATATAAAGTTTTTCTCTAACTCTTATGGTTTACGAGTTATTAATAAATAAATATTTTCGTTGGGTTCGGAACCCACTTTTTATTTAGGCATATAGTACACGTTAACCACTTTACTTTTGTTATATAAAGGTTTTCTCTAACTCTTATGGTTTACGAGTTATTAATAAATAAATATTTTCGTTGGGTTCGGAACCCACTTTTTATTTATGCATATATAACACGTTAAACACTTTACTTTTGTTATATAAAGTTTTTCTCTAACTTTTATGGTTTACGAGTTATTAATAAATAAATATTTTCGTTGGGTTCGGAACCCACTTTTTATTTAGGCATATAGTACACGTTAACCACTTTACTTTTGTTATATAAAGTTTTTCTCTAACTTTTATGGTTTACGAGTTATTATAAATAAATATTTTCGTTGGGTTCGGAACCCACTTTTTATTTAGGCATATGGTACACGTTAACCACTTTACTTTTGTTATATAAAGTTTTTCTCTAACTTTTATGGTTTACGAGTTATTAATAAATAAATATTTTCGTTGGGTTCGGAACCCACTTTTTATTTAGGCATATAGTACACGTTAACCACTTTACTTTTGTTATATAAAGTTTTTCTCTAACTTTTATGGTTTACGAGTTATTAATAAATAAATATTTTCGTTGGGTTTGGAACCCACTTTTTATTTATGCATATATTACACGTTAAACACTTTACTTTTGTTATATAAAGTTTTTCTCTAACTTTTATGGTTTACGAGTTATTAATAAATAAATATTTTCTTTGGGTTTTGAACCCATTTTCTATTTAGGCATATATTACACGTTAACCACTAGACATTTGTTATATAAAGTTTTTCTCTTACTTTTATGTTTTAGGAATTATTAAAATAAAAAAAAGTAAACTTATACATGTTATACTAAAGGTGTTAGTTGAGAAGCATTTATACATGTTATAACTACTGCCTACACCGAAATTTTAGGTGAAACGTATATCGGCAAACGACCCGTCACTTCCCGGCATCTCAAGAGTACACACATCGTATGCCGTGTTTAATTTATTTTTGCCATCATAATTCATATAGGGGACATAGTAGTGAAACGAAGATGTTGTGTTTTAAATATAAAAATATAATATTTCACTACACATTGAAACGATATTAAGAGATTTGTGATAATTAGTACAAGTTGAAGTTGAACATGTATAAGTGCATATATCTAACACATTTTATATAACATGTATAAGCACAACCTAACTATTCCGAAATTTTACTTGATATGACTGTCTGCAAACAAATAAACGATATTAAGAGATTTTTGAACATTGAGTATAAGTTACTGTATTCATGTTATATATATCAGCAGATAGTTTGTTCAAGTTGAAAATGTCTACATATTGAAACGATATTAAGAGATTTGTGAAAATAAGTACAAGTTGAAGTTTAAGTTGAACATGTATAAGTGCATATATCTAACACATTTTATATAACATGTATAAGCACAACCTACCTATTCCGAAATTTTGCTTGATATGACTGTCGGCAAACAAATCAACGATATTAATAGATTTGTAGTAATAAGTACAAGTTAAAAGTTGATAATGTATAAGTGCATATATGTAACACATTTTATATAACATGTATAAGCACAACCTAACTATTCCGAATTTTTTCTTGATATGACTGTCTGCAAACAAATAAACGATATTAACAGATTTGTGGAAATAAGTACAAGTTCAAGTTGAAAATGTATAAGTGCATATATCTAACACATTTTATATAACATGTATAAGCACAACCTATTCCGAAATTTTGCTTATGACTGCCGGCAAACAAAGAAGCGATATTAAGAGATATGTGAAAATAAGTATAAGTTACTGGTATTCATGATATATATCAGGTGATAGTTTGTGGCACTTATACATGTTAGAACTACTGCCTACACTGAAATTTTAGTTGAAACGATTATCGGAAAACGAACCATCACTTCCCGGCATCTCAAGAGTACACACATCGTATGTGGTGTCTTATTTATTTTTGACATCATAATATATATAGGGGACATAGTAAGCATAGGGAAGAGGATATAAATAAATTTATACATGTATGATATTTTCATGTACTTTATTCAATATATTGATAAAATTAAGAAAATAAGTCAAGTTAACTTATACATGTTATATAAAAAGGTGATAGTTGGAAGCACTTATACATGTTATAACTACTACCAAACCCGAAATTTTAGGTGAAACGAATATCGGCAAATGTACCGTCACTTGCCGGCATCTCAAGAGTACACACATCGTATGTGGTGTCTTATTTATTTTTGACATCATAATATATATAGGGGACATAGTAAGCGTAGGGAAGAGGATATAAATAAATTTATACATGTATGATATTTCCGTGTACTTTATTCAATATATTGATAAAATTGAGAAAATAAGTCAAGTAAACTTATACATGTTATATAAAAAGGTGATAGTTGGAAGCACTTATACATGTTATAACTACTACCAAACCCGAAATTTTAGGTAAAACGAATATCGGCAAATGAACCGTCACTTGCCGGCATCTCAAGAGTACACACATCGTATGTGGTGTCTTATTTATTTTTGACATCATAATATACATAGGGGACATAGTAAGCGTAGGGAAGAGGATATAAATAAATTTATACATGTATAATATTTTCATGTACTTTAATCAAAATATTGATAAAATTGAGAAAATAAGTCAAGTTAACTTATACATGTTATATAAAAAGGTGATAGTTGGAAGCACTTATACATGTTATAACTACTACCAAACCCGAAATTTTAGGTGAAACGAATATCGGCAAATGTACCGTCACTTGCCGGCATCTCAAGAGTACACACATCGTATGTGGTGTCTTATTTATTTTTGACATCATAATATATATAAAGGACATAGTAAGCGTAGGGAAGAGGATATAAATAAATTTAAACATGTATGATATTTCCGTGTACTTTATTCAATATATTGATAAAATTGAGAAAATAAGTCAAGTAAACTTATACATGTTATATAAAAAGGTGATAGTTGGAAGCACTTATACATGTTATAACTACTACCAAACCCGAAATTTATTGTGAAACGAATATCGGCAAATGAACCGTCACTTGCCGGCATCTCAAGAGTACACACATCGTATGTGGTGTCTTATTTATTTTTGACATCATAATATACATAGGGGACATAGTAAGCGTAGGGAAGAGGATATAAATAAATTTATACATGTATGATATTTTCATGTACTTTATTCAATATATTGATAAAATTGAGAAAATAAGTCAAGTTAACTTATACATGTTATATAAAAAGGTTATAGTTGGAAGCACTTATACATGTTATAACTACTACCAAACCCGAAATTTTAGGTGAAACGAATATCGGCAAATGAACCGTCACTTGCCGGCATCTCAAGAGTACACACATCGTATGTGGTGTCTTATTTATTTTTGGCATCATAATATATATAGGGGACATAGTAAGCGTAGGTAAGAGGATATAAATAAATTTATACATGTATAATATTTTCATGTACTTTATTCAATATATTGATAAAATTGAGAAAATAAGTCAAGTTAACTTATACATGTTATATAAAAAGGTGATAGTTGGAAGCACTTATACATGTTATAACTACTACCAAACCCGAAATTTTAGGTGAAACGAATATCGGCAAATGAACCGTCACTTGCCGGCATCTCAAGAGTACACACATCGTATGTGGTGTCTTATTTATTTTTGACATCATAATATATATATAGGGGACATAGTAAGCGTAGGGAAGAGGATATAAATAAATTTATACATGTATGATATTTTCGGGTACTTTATTCAATATATTGATAA
>JAQOWZ010000010.1:25495000-25507500 GCA_035578165.1 Stenolophus ochropezus | reverse complement strand
CATCTGTTAAACCTTAAGTACTTTTTAATTTGTAAAAGTAAAGATTTTCTTAAAATTTTTACAGTTTAGCAGCAACAATTAGTAGATAAATATCCTATTTTCATAGGATTTAAACTCAGCATGTAGTACTTCTTAAGCACTTTACTTTTGTAAATTGACCAGGTTATTGTTAAATTTATACATGATATATACTATTTATAAAGGTTGCTTCTTGTTATTTATACATGTTATATATATTGTTTGATGCATAATGAGATGATACACTACTTTATAATAATACAGAATATTTTGTTATGTGTATAAGTGTGGTTTTCTTTGGAGTTAATCGCAGCTTTATAAAAATACACTATAAACGAAAAGATACATATTATAACCTGATGGCAGTGCTCGTTACTGAGAACGGTGATAAAATTATAGTATACAAGTAATGATAAATTTCTTTTGGGTAATTTTTATCATGAATTACCATAACCTTTATGGCGCTGTTCGTTTTGAAGTGCGGCACACATTAAGTGTATGTGTATCATTTATTTAATCTGTATAAGTTTGTGAGTAAAATCACACTACTTTATAATAATACAGAATATTTTGGTGTATGTGTATAAGTGTGGTTTTCTTTAAGGTTAATCGCAGCTTTATAAAAATACACTATAAACGAACAGATACATATATGTAACCTGATGGCAGTGCTCGTTACTGAGAACGGTGATAAAATTATGGTATACAAGTAATGATACACATTTGATTGGGGCTTGCAATTATTTCCCATGAACGAGGAATTCCCAGTAAGCGCGAGTCATAAACTCGCGTTGATTACGTCCCTGCCCTTTGTACATACCGCCCGTCGCTACTACCGATTGAATGATTTAGTGAGGTCTTCGGATAGATAGACATAAAATAATATGTTACGGAAAGGTAATGAGTGTCAATGCTTGATTTATGTTTTACAAAACATTTAACTGCTCTTAATTGAGTGTCGAGGCGGGCCGGCACGTTTACTTTGAACAAATTAAAGTGCTCAAAGCAGGCTAACTAATGCCTGAATAATTAGTGCATGGAATAATGGAACAGGACCTTGGTTCTATTTTGTTGGTTTTCGGAACCTTGCCTCATTATTTGTGGGTCGTAAAGGATATCTGTCGCCGCTACCAATATATACCTTATGCATACAAGTTTAATACAATATTTATTATAGTATCAGTATATATTTTTTGTAATAAGTATACTGAATAATATTTGTATTTGCTTGAAGTGATATGCAGAAAATCTATGTTTATCATATTATAAAAGTACATATATGTATATGATAATAATTTCTGGTTTACGTTCTGTTTGTACTGTATTGTATGTGTTTATTTAACATGTATAATATACATTATAATAAATATATGGGTATATTTATAATAAACTAGATGCAATGCTCTTTACTGAGTTACCATTTTAGTTATTTACCATATATTATGTATATTTTGTTAATAACCATCATACGGCTTACATGTACGTATTACTTTGAAATAGAGAAATATAAAAACATATTGTATTTTTTTTTTTGATATTACATAGTAGTATGAATTGAACTTCCAAAAGTCAAACGACAACGAAAGTTGTCGTTTATCTTTTCTCTTTGTGAGAAAAGTTGTATCTTATATATATATATATCTCATTTAGTAGTTATTTACCGTATATTGTGTATATTTTGTTAATAACCATCAAACAGCTTACATGTTACGCGCATTACTTTGAAATAGAGAAATATAAAAACATATTGTATTTTTTTGATAATACATAGTAGTATGAATAGAACTTCCGAACATATAAATATATGTGCATGTATACTTATAATAAATGATACGGGCTGGATAATATTTATAAAAGTATCATTTTTGGTATATGTGTGTATGTATTTTATATTTGTATTAAATCACCCTGAACAGTGGATCACTTGGTTCGCAGATCGATGAAGAACGCAGCTAATTGCGCGTCAACTTGTGAACTGCAGGACACATGAACATTGATATTTCGAACGCACATTGCGGTCTTGGGATACTATTTCCAGACCACACCTGACTGAGGGTCGTGTTTTATTATAAACCAGACTGATTGTTAAATTTATTTAACAATCGATTATGGAGTTTTCAATTCTTTTCGTAAACTATACCTCTAGTTTTGAGATTAGAATTGTACTCTTAAATTTGTTACTAGTGTCTCTGGTGAAATATTTCGAACTCTCACAATAATATATATGTTATTGTGTTGTTGTTGATATATTGAACCGTACACGAATTATACATGAGGTTAGAAATAGGGGTAAAATATAAAAATTTAATTTAAAACTGTCTTTTGTAAATCAGTGTATAGGGTAATGTAAGGAGAATAAAACATCCTTATACAATTTTTTAATCGGTCTAATAGGATTCAAGTTAGAATTTTTTTAAATTTGTAAAAATATTTCAAATTTTTAAAAATCATATCTCTTTTATTTATAATTATTAAATGCTCATATTTACAATGCATTAGAATATTGTCAAGGACTATGGAACACCATAAAAATATATCACTTTCAATTGTTACAAATTAGGGTAAAATATGAAAAATATATTTACACTATTTAATTGTACACAGTATTGTAGAGCATTACAAGTAGAGATATATATCCTTATACAATTTTTCATTTGGGCCAATAGGATAGCAATTAGAAATTTTTAAAATTTATTCGTGTCTATGTTGATCACGTATGCAGAGCCTTACTACATAGAGATATTGGAAAAGTTTCAAATACATAATATGCAGAATGTGATAACAAACAATAGTGAACATAACTATGAACCTCAAAAAACTTATAGTATCGGCGATAAATGGAAAAATATTTTAAGAGTTCAAATAGCATTTTTTTAAAAAATCATAACTTCTTTATTTACTATTATTAAATATTGATATTCATACAATAGCAGAATATTATAAAGGACTACTGAACAACATAAAAAAAATTGACTAGTGGCCTAGGAGGCAATATGACGACGGCCGGCGTGAATCCACGTCCGGGTCCGTCTACGCTCCTAGGCCCAATAGAATGCGAGGAGAGAGACCCCGTGAGGGGCTATCTTCTCTCCTTGGCACAAAGTGAGGCCTATGGAGACGTGGCAGGCCTTATTAAGGACGTCCTGGGTGACTGTCCGGCTGCTGCGTTGTCCCAGGCCCTAGAGAAGCTGGTGCCGAGTGCTACTCGAAAGAAGCGAGGAAATGGTCAATCCTACTCCAAAGACACTACAGAGCCGGGAAGTACTCAACCAAAGAAGGGTACGCATTATAAAAATCGTGCTTCGCAGTATAAGAAGGCCCAAGACCTGTTTGGCCGTGACCGGAAAAGGTTGGTGTCTAGCTTGTATGGAGAGTGCGAGCTAGATGGTCCTGAGGCGTGCCCCAAGATCGAGGAGGTCGCTGAGGCCTATACCAGGATCTTTGGAGAAGAGTCGCCTCCAGACCCGGAGCCTGTGCGCCGGGTCGATTACGGGGAGGACAATACGTACTCCCCGATTACCGAGGAGGAAGTCAAGGAGGTGATAGGCGCCTTGAGGCAGACGGCTGCGGGGCCGGATGGTATAAGAGTGTCTGAGGTTAAAGCGTTGGACAGGAGGATCTTGGTCATCCTCTTCAATGGCTTTATGTTGACATCATCGGTTCCCGTAGCCTTGCGTTCGTGCAGAACCACGTTGATCCCGAAAGGGGGAGACCTGCACGACGTGGCCAATTGGCGGCCTATTACCATCACCTCTATACTACTTCGGCTCTTCAACAAGATCCTTGCTAAGAGGCTCAGTGCCAAATCGATAGACATGGCACAAAAAGGGTTTCGAAAGACTGATGGATGCCTCGCCAATGCGTTGATTTTACAGGCCCTCATTAAAGAGAGTCGGGAGAACATTCGCCCCTATGCGATCCTGACTCTGGACCTTAAAAAGGCGTTCGACTCCGTGTCGACGGCCTCTATACCGAGGGCCCTTCAACGTGTTGGTGTACATAAAAAATTGATTCGGTTCGTGTCGAATCAATACACAGATTGCAGCACTACCATCCGCTGCGGCACCAGTCAGACGGAACCCATACCGATGCGCAGGGGTGTCAAGCAAGGGGATCCACTCTCCCCTGTGCTCTTTAACCTTATTCTGAACGAACCGTTCCCAGAAAAAAGAAGTTATACGTTGTAACTAAGCCCTTAGTTCACGCGGCGGGTGTACCTTTAAAGGTCATCCAGCCAGATGACGTGTTCCGTTACTTGGGCAGGAACTTCAATTTCATGGGGACGGAGCTTTTGGACGTAAGCAAGCTAGAGCTCGCTCTTAGCAATCTGAGTAAATGTCCGCTAAAGCCCCTACAGAAGCTAGTTTTACTCAGCCAGCACATATTGGCAAGAGCACTAAGCGATTTCCAGTACCCTGGGATCACGTCAAAGACTTTAAAAGCCTGCGACCTAGCAGTACGGAAAGCTGTCAAGCAGATACTGCATTTGCCGAGTTCAACCCCGAACGCGTTCTTTTACGCTAAGCGCAAGGACGGAGGGTTAGAGATAACCTCGCTATTGAACGCAATCCCGCTCGTTATGCAAAAGCGTATCAGCAAACTGGCACTTTCCGACTGTAGGTATGCTCGGGCTGCATTGGCGTGCAAACAGGGTACGGCCCTTCGTAGACGACTCGCAAGAGTATCGGGCAAAATCACCTCCTTAGAGGAGGCGGCCACTAAGCACAGGATTGAGCTCGAATGTGGTTATTCCGGCAACGGCCTGTATCAGGCGGGGTATAATAGTCGGGCGTGTAATTCTTGGATTACCCGACCCCCACGATACTGGTCAGGCCGGGATTACGTTCGAGCCATCCAACTACGTGCAAATATGCTACCAACCAGAGGCGCCCCTTATAATAACAAGGAGGCCCGTCTATGTCGGGCTGGGTGTAACCGCTCTGAAACGCTATGTCAAATATTTATATATTAGTTTCAATATAGCTAAATGCCTCGTCATCTAATTAGTGACGCGCATGAATGGATTAACGAGATTCCCTCTGTCCCTATCTACTATCTAGCGAAACCACTACCAAGGGAACGGGCTTGGAAAAATTAGCGGGGAAAGAAGACCCTGTTGAGCTTGACTCTAGTCTGGCACTGTAAGGAGACATGAGAGGTGTAGCATAAGTGGGAGATATTATATCTTTTAGATATTTTATCGCCGGTGAAATACCACTACTTTCATCGTTTCTTTACTTACTCGGTAAAGCGGAACCTCGTACTTTAGTTTGCTTCGGCATCTAATGTTTACGTTGTTCTTGATTCAAACATCTTGTGGGTGACATTGAAACATTTATGTTTACTAATCATATACTATATACATTGGATGGCATTTTATTGTGTGCGTGCGTGCAATTTAATGTACGTGTGTGCATTTTATTATGTTTTATTGGATGTGGACCCAAAATGCTACGGTCCACCTTAAGAAGGAAGACGAGGAAAGGCTGCTCAAACTAAGATCAGTCAGAATTAAATAAAAGTTGTAGAAGACAAAATTCTAAGACAAAATTATTTGAAGCACTTTTTTCTGCAGTCATTTGTTTCATTGTACACCCTAGCTAACTTCTTTATTATACATGATAAATATTTTGTTTCTTGGCATAATTACGTTTCTATAAATCTATTTTAAAAATTTGTAAAAAAACAATTGAATATTTGACATAATACCTCTTTTTCACATCTGTGACTCAATGCATACAATGCCGCAAGGTTTTGTCATGTCAAATTTTCAAGGTCACTTAGGTCATGACGATAGTTTTCAAGCAAAATTTATAAATATTGATATCGATGTAAAGAGATGACTCATGTCACCACAATCATGTGCTGTTCGCTATTTTATATGCAAAAACAAACATCGACCATTTCTTTCTTGACCACGTATGCAGAGCCTTACAGGGTAGAGATATTGAGAAAAGCTTCAAATACATAATATGTAGAATGTGACAACAAACATCAATGAACATAACTATGAACCTCAAAAAACTTATAGTGTCGGCGATAAATGGAAAAATAATGTAAGAATTCAGATAGCATTTTTTCAAAAAATCATAACATCCTTATTTATTTGTATTGATATTTATACTATGGTAGAATAATATAAAGAACTATCGAAAAATATTTAAAAAAATTACTTTCAATTGTTAGAAATAGGGGTAAAATATAAAAATTTAATTTAAATATGTCTTTTGCAAATCAGTTTATAGAGTAATGTGAGAAGAACAAAACAATCTTATACAATTTTTTAAATCGGCCCAATAGGATTCAAGTTAGAATTTTTTTAAATTTGTAAAAATGTTTCAAATTTTAAATAATCATATCCCTTTTATTTATAATTATTAAATGCTCATATTTATAATTCATTAGAATATTGTGAAGAACTATCGAACACCATAAATATATATCACTTTCAATTGTTACAAATTAGGGCAAAATATGAAAAATATATTTACACTATTTTATTGTACACAACATTGTAGAGCATTACAAGTAGAGATATACATCCTTATACAATTTTTCATTGGGGCCAATAGGATAACAATTAGAAATTTTTAAAATCTATTCGTGTCTATGGTGATCAATTATGCATTATATTCATACAATAGCAGAATATTATAAAGGACTATTGAACAACAAAAAAAAATTGACTTTCAACTGTTTGATATAGGGGCAAAATATAAAATTTTATAAAAAAATCTTTATTTCGTAAATCATTTCATAAAACAATGTAAGGAGAACAAAATATCCTCATACAATTTTTCAATCGAACCAATAGGATTCCAGTAAGAATAAGTTTTTTAAATTCATAAAAATGTTTTAAATTTTAGAAAATCATATCATTTTTATTTATAATTCTTAAATGCTGATATTTATAATATAGTAGTATACTATGAATGATAATCCATCAACATAAAAATGTCTCACTTTCAATTGTTAGAAATAGGAGCAAGTATAAAAGATAAATTTACACTATTTTTTTGTAACCAGTATTGTAGAGCATAGCAAGTAAAGAAATTAATCTTAATACAATTTTTCAAATGGACCAATAGGAATGCAAATAGAATTTTTTTATACATGTCTATGTTGATCACGTACGTAGAGCCTTACCAGGAAGAGATATTGAAATAATCGTCAAATATGTATTATGCAGGATGTGACAACAAACAACAATGAACATAACGGTAAACCACAACAGGCTTATAATTTCGACGATAAATGGAAATATAATATCAAAATTCAAACAGGATTTTTTCAAAAAATAATAACTTTGTTATGTAGAAATATTAAATGCTGATATTTATATTCTAAGAGAATATTATCAAGGTCTACCAACCGATAAAAAAAATCTAACTTTAAATTGTTAGAAATAGGAGAAAAATATAAAAAATAAATTTACACTATTTTTTTACACAATATGGTAGAGCATTTGAATAGGAATACAATTAGAATATTTTTAATATTGAACATGTCGACGTTGATCACGTATATAGAGCTTAACCAGAAGGAGATGCTAATAAAGCTTCTTATAAATATAATACAGAATGTGCCAACAAACAATAATAAACCTAACTGTGAACCACTAATAACATAAAGCTTCGTCGATAAATTGAAAAATAATGTCATAAAATCATTACTATCTCATTTACAATTAATAAATGCTAGTATTTATAATACAATAGAATATTTTTAATGTCTATCAATACCACATTAAACGAGACATGAAACGAAAATTCAAAGTAGAAAATTCTAAACAATTAAATAGAACATGAAAATATAAGTTTTCGTGAATATTATTAAAAAATATAAAACAGTCTACAGCAGACATTGCTCCAAGTACTCTTAGGTACGCTGATACAATAGTTGTACTAAAATAGCAGAAAACTAAACAGGGCATGAAAATGCACATTTACATAAACGTGATTGCGAAATAAACGAATATTCAAACTTTGTTATGAAGAAATATTATATGCTGATTTAGAAAATTCTGCAACGTAGCCCATATATTCTATTCAAACAGAGGTATCACAAAAATGTTTTTCATTTTACGAAAAAATGTTTCAAATAAATGTTATAGACCTAAAAATTCTTGAAACTTTTTCCCTAATCCGTTTTGACAAGGTAATCAATAGGAAAGGTGTTATGATTTTTAGAATACTCCGCACCGTATTAGTTGCTTCTATTTTGAGTTCTGTTTATTTGTGTTCCCAGCACCCGAGTTCCCAGCGTTTTGAGTTCGGCCCACGCCTCACTAGTGTCTAATTAAAACAAAGTATTGCGATAGCCCCAACGGGTGTTGACGCAATGTGAGAGCGGGTAAACAGCGGGAGTAACTATGACTCTCTTACGGGTACAGGTGCACGAAAAAACTATCAATTTAGTGAACAGCATGTACACTAATTGCCGAACTACAATCTCATGCGGTGGACAGAAAACCAGCGAGATAAGCATAACGAAAGGTGTCAAGCAGGGAGACCCATTATCACCAGCCATCTTTAATCTTGTCATGGATGAGCTACTGGCATCAATTGATCACAGTTCTGGTCTTATGATTGAAGGGATCAGGGTTGCAGTACTTGCCTATGCAGATGACCTGCTGGTGATGGGTCCCTTTGCTTGCGAAACGCAAGAAACTCTGGAACATATTGAGAAATTTCTCAGAGGACGTGGGCTGGAGGTGAATGTTAAAAAGTGCACCGCCTTATCTGTACAGCGTGTGCCAAAAAAAAAAGTTATTTGTTTCCACCTCTTCCACTCTGAAATTGAACAATTCGTATGTAACGCCAATTACACCATCTGACCAATTTGGTTACCTGGGACGTAATTTTTATTATTCGAGCATGATCAGATTAGATCTTAACAAAATAAAGTTGGCAATCAAAAATTTAGGTGCTGCACCATTAAAACCCCAGCAGAAGTTCACAATATTTAAAGCTTACCTGATGCCAAAGATATTATCGAATTTTCAATAACCGAATATCACTGCAAAAACATTAAAAGAATGCGATCTAACGGTAAGAAATTTTGTTAAAAAATCTTGCATCTACCTAAATCGACAAGTAATGCCTTTTTTATACTAAGGCTCGTGATGGGGATCTAGGTCTCTTATGCTTTGAAAAAGCTATACCGTTAATTGTTCTTTTACGAATATCTAATCTGGAAACTTCAGGCGACCCTTTTGCGATCGCAGCCACCACCTCTTCTCATGCCATAAATATTAAAACTCGGCTGAGAAAAGCCGTCCCTAATTTAAGTTGTACTAAACAGCTCATACAACAATTTTGCTTACAATTAGATCAGGGATGCTCACGCAACGGTCTCTCGCCAGGGGAACCATAGTAGTATTAGTAGTGCATGGATTGACAACCCCCCACCTTACTGGTCAGGCCGCGATTATGTTCGGGCTATACAATTAAAAAGTAATACTTTGCCTACCATGGGTATTCCATCAAACCCCCCTCACCGTAGGAAATGTCGAGCTGGCTGTAACAGGTCAGAAACTCTGTCTCATGTTTTGCAAGCGTGTCCAGCTACGCATTGGGAGAGGATTAATAGACATGACCGAATTGTTACAATTATTAAAAAAACAGCTGAAAAGGAAAACTTTACAGTAGTTGTTGAACCTACAATTAGATGTGTTGATGGTACTCTACCAAAACCGGATCTGGTTATGTCAAAAAACGATGATTTAATAGTATCAGATGTGGGAATACATTGGGAGGGTCCAAGAGCGTTATCCGTGGGGTATGAAAATAAAAAACCATATTATGGGGACGAAAAATTTATACGAGGGCTCCAAAAAAAGTTTGGACAAGACAAAAACATAACGATTGCTCCATGTATAATAGGCGCGCGGGGGACATGGTGTTCCCTCAATAAAACTTTGGCCAACCTCATAAATTTAAATAAAAAAGACCAGGAGGTAAAGAGTCATTTTTAAAATGTTGTGACGTCTAAAATAACGTGCTGTCTTTGTAAAACAGTTAATATATGTATATATTTAATAGCCGAAATGTTTTCTTATATTTATATATTTGAGAATGAAACAATAGCCAAATGCCTCGTCATCTAATTAGTGACGCGCATGAATGGATTAACAAGCACCAAATTGATGTTCCTGGGTTCGAAGCCTTCTCAGTTTCGCGACTGAGGGGGCAGGGGTTCGCCTCAGACCGGACAGTACACCTTTACGTAGTGACGCTATTAAGGTGCCTCGGCACTGAACTAAGTACTGACGGATCGACCCGGTTGGTAGGACGGGGGTTAAAAATATCCTACCACTATGACTCTCTTACAACTTTTTAGAGAGTCATCTTAAGCGTCTTAAATACACACGTAGGGGGATGATGCGAATATTTAGCCTCTCTTCCCAAGACCGACCAGCAACCATCTTATATTAATGTTGGCGGATCGACCCCTCCATGGCGTGAGTGAGCATCGAATTCTGGCGGACAAGAGCTCGTCCGTTGGTCTGAATCTAGGAGCCCACGGATCCGACCAAGCAGTGCCATTGGTAACATCCAGTGGCATCACTGCGACGTCACGAACATCATCGGCAAGAACCCTAGGGCCGATGCAAGCCGCTCATCGAGCGGGAACAGGAGGAAGGGCGTAGTTATAATCAAAGAATTAGAGAGCGCAACCGGTCTGACTACACATCAGATACGTTATATCAGAGAAGGTCCTGACTACTCAAAGCACCTAGAAAATGCTAAGAGGGAACAGAAAGAGAAATCAAAATCCTTTCTTACTAAATTTTCTTCTACTGTCCCCTCACGTCAACAAGCTTCTGCCTCAACAACAGGCCAAAGTAGTCAATCTTCCTCTGATGTTTTGCCTCTCCGAAGCCAGGAGGTATCAAAAGAAACTTCGCCAGCCCCTCTTCTTGACATCTCCCCGTTGATCTCGGAAGCTGTTAAAAGGAGACCCTCGTCATCAACCATCTCTCAACCTCAGCCTAAGGTAAGGCATACAACGGACCCCAAACCAGCAACCCGAACGCCTGGTTGCGCCTAAGTACTCTTGGAGGCTCCCACTCCATCAAGGAGTCGCCCAATGCTACTGACTCCAACCACCAGCGCTACACCTTCCTCAAATACTGACAGTGGTACTAAAAGGAAGCGTCCACAACAGCGCACCTCAATATCTCCTCGTGCTGCTAAGAAGTCCGCAAAATCGAAGCAGCCACTTCGGCCTCCGCCGGTCGCTGTGGTTGTAGAACACACAATTTCCAGAGTCGACCGAGCAGCTATGCCTGCCGACACAAACCCTAACAACTCAGCACTGTTCAATGCAATAGTGTCTGCTAGAGAAGGTGCAGACGCACCAACGCAGACACTCATAAATACTGCCATCTGCAAAGATCTTGATATACTAGACGCCCAAATGACTGCTTGGTTGCAGGCCAATTTACCAGCTAGGAGGAAACAGCTTGGTACAAACAAGCTTATACACAAAAGTCCCCCACCACCTAAGACGGTAAGACAATGACGAGCTGCTGAATATTAGAAGAGTCAGGACATGTTTTCCATAAAGAGAGCAGATCTGGCTGATCGGATACTCAGCGGATCGCCGATCCTGATAGATGAGAAGCATCCACTCATCAATGAGGTGGATGATCTCTACAGGGATCTGTTTGAAAGCGAACGCAAAATGATCTCTACAGGGGTCTGTTTGAAAGCGAACGCAAAAATACCGAACCGGTCACCTACACTAAGGAAACCAGGTCGATAAGACAACTGCTTACTGAAGAGGAGGTCGATGTGGCCAAGAAATCTTGGAAAAACTCGGCTCCAGGGCCTGACGGGATTTTAATAAATCAAGTTAAGGCCTTTCCATATAAAAAAAATAGCACTTATTTTCAAAATCTGCCTTTATCGATGTTTTACTTTCAATATGGCTCCCTTGCAGGACCAATCTAATTCCTAAAGAGGGTGATCGATGTAACCCGACCAACTGGTGATTGATGTAACCCGACCAACTGGCGACCGATAACCGTCGGACCAGCCGTATAACGACTGCTCCACAAAATTTTGGCCAAACGTCTTCAGCTTTGCACGGATTTACATGTTTTACAGAGGGGTTTCCGTGAGATGGATGGATGTTTGTCTAATACTGTATTACTGGACCACTACATCCGATCCAGACGCCTTCAAGGCAAAAGCTACAATGTAGTTTCATTAGACATCCGGAAAGCCTTCGACACGGTACCACATGATTCTATTGTCCAAGGGTTGAAGCAAGCTGGATACGACGAAAAACTATCTATTACGTGGAATCAACTTTTAAAGCTCACACGAACATTTATGTGGGGGGCTAACGAACAAACAAAATTGAGTTCAAGCGTGGGGTGAAGCAGGGTGACCCGCTTAGCCCCATTGTTTTTAACATAGTCCTCGATGAATTAATTGAAGATTTGAACAATAGCTCTACAAGTGGTTCTATAT